>CAUYQG010204278.1:0-13504 GCA_963574415.1 Tarsius wallacei | reverse complement strand
TATACTAACTATGACTTTAGAAAAAAATATAGCCAATTATAAACTGAGCATGGTGGTGCATGCTTGCAATCCAATTACTGGGAGGATTCCATGAGTCCAGGAGTTTGAGACCCAGAATGGGAAACAGTGAGACCCTCATCTAAAAAAAAAAGAAGTAAGTCAATCTTAAACCCAAGAACACTATTTTTATCAGCTTCTTTACCTTACAAAGCTCTCCCTCTTTTCTGCTCATTTATTTGCCATTGGATTATAAAAACTCATGGTTAAATCTTTTTTAGGTGGTGTTTACCTAATGTTCTGCACACTGGATAACCTCGACAATGAGAGAAAATTCACAAAGATCTTATCACATTCAGGTCACATCCTTTAAGAAGTTCAGCTAAATGTTCTTATTCTGCAAAACATAATTATATTTTTTCTGAACTATAATCTTTCCTGGACTTAAAAGCTAAAAAATCGAGATATCTAATATACAACAATCTATTATTTCTAAAAATATAGAAAGGTTTGTGTGTGTGTATGTGTGTGTGTGTGTGTGTGTGTGTGTGTGTGAGAGAGAGAGAGAGAGAGAGAGAGAGAAACCATATAAAATACTCAACATATGTATTCTCTTAGTCTAGAGTTACTCCTCTGCTATCACTTATATCTTCATCTCCCCATTGTTCTTAAAAAATATATTTTATTACAGGAGACCTCTAACACCCATCTTACATAGGTGTTAAATTAATAACTACTGGATATTATTTTGTAAAAACAAACACAAAGAAACATAAAAATAATTATTTCCTTGGCCAGTAAAGCATAAAAACAAAATCCAAAATCTCTCTCTCTCTCTCTCTCTCTCTCTCGGTCTCTCTTCCTCTCCCTATCTCACACATACATACAGAAAACTTTTAATTTGGGAGGTTCAATTTATGCTTAGGGACTTTATAGAATCTGGGAGATTTGTTTTCTTTCTATTGAATGATAACCAGTTTCTAGCTAAAAATCAAGTCCCAGACTTATGAATTTGCTAAATTACTAAATATGCTAGAAATAGAATAGCACCCTCTTGTATAGGGGGATTATTTCTCCCCTGATGCTAACCATTTTGTTGTAGAAATAATTATCAATAATTGTACCTAGCAACTCTAATGGTATATTTGTATATTTAAGCCAAATCAGACAAATAAGTGTATTCCTCTAAGATTTTTTAAAAACGAAGACAGAAGTAAGATGTGAAATGTCCCTTGCAGAGCAAAACTAAAAGAATACTAGTCTGAGAGTTGTCAATGCCATGTCTTTCCACCATAAAGAATTAGTCAGTCAGCAGTAAAAAGTCTGAATGATGAAAGAAAATACCAAGATGAAGATGAGGAGATGGATCAACCCCTAATATCTTTCAAATCCCTGTTCTCAGACATCACTGAGAATAGCTAATGCTTTGCGATTCCCAAAGACTAGTTAGGTGAGGCAAAAATTCCTCTCACTGAGAAAGTGTGTTCCAGTTGGATTTAAACCATTTACAATCAAAATGAGTGCTGTCTGAATGTTCTGATGAATGTCCTATTTTTCTAGAAGTGACTTTTTCTTACCCATGTACTATATTCAGTAGCTGCCATAATCGGTGACTGAATTAATGCTCATCATACAGGGAGAATCAAGTTTGCAAGGCAGAAGGATTTGTCATTCTTCATATTTTGGATTTTAATCGCTTGAGCTAGCTTATTGGAGACTCAAACCTATTCTGAACCTCTAATAATGGGCCAGCATTTTGGTAACAAAAATCACTGCAATATATAAATATTATTATTAATCCTAAGTAAAAAATAAATCACTGTTTAGCAATTTAAATATATCCCTACTTGTCCAAAAAGAATGGTCTTTGTTTTCTCAAGTTCCTTTTAAAAAATATTCATATGGTCATTTCTATAATCATTCAGAAAATATTTACTGAAAACCCAGTATGTTTCAGGTGCATAATGAAAATATACTATAACTCAAACTTTACAGCATGATAGAAAAATTACTATACAACGCTGTGTTTTAAAGTTGGATTTGTTAGTCCTTTTACTTGAAAAATAAAGCATGTTATAAAAACAATCAGCATCTTTAGAATACTTGAATTACTTAGAATCACATTAAGAGGTCAGAATTATTATGTTATCTATCACATCAATAGTGAGAAAATAAATTGTATATGGTAAGCAAAGTTTATCTTTTTAAAATTAACAAGCTTCCACAATTCTAAAAGTTTTACTTTACTGAAACAAGCATTCAGTCTCAAGTTTACAAGTTAATTGTACTTGGAATTAGTCATTTCTTTTCATATGGTAGAAAAAAATGTTCTGCCTTTTTAGAAAAGAAATTTAAGAAGAAATTAAGTGCAGATTTCCCTTGAATTTCATAGTCACTGCCATATATATATTTGCTAGGCTTCATTCTTTTTCTTGTAAATGAAGGTCGTGGATAATGCACTGCTTTGCATAGTCAAAAGCACTTGTGTGAATAGCTTCTTGAATATTATCATTAAGATGTTATCACCAAATATTAGCTTGACATCTGTGGCCTCAGACACCAACTCTAACTTTAATCAAAATTGAATGAAAAATATCTGATCTAATAACATATATCTAACCCAGAAAAAAATCAATGTTCAGAATACAGGTCATCATACAACTATCTAAAATATTAGTCATGAGTTGCTTAATGACAGGAATATGTTCTGAGAAATGTGTTATTAGGTGATTTCATTGTTATGTGAACATAGGTGAACATTAGGTGATTTCATTGTTATGTGAATTTACACAGACCTAGGTAGTATGGTTTACTATACACCTGGGCTATGTTTTAGAACCCATTACTCCTAGGAAACAAACATGTTCAACATGGTACTTCACTGAATACTGTAGGCAACTATAACACAATGGTAAGTATTTGAGTCTCTAAACATATCTAAACAGTATAAAGGTACAGTAAACACACACTATATAAAATAAAAATGATACGCATGCATAAGGCACTCACCATGCATGGAGCTTGCTGGACTGGATGCTGCTCTGAGCAAGTGAGTAAATGAGTGAGTGAGTGAATGAGTCAGGAGTAAGTGAACGTGAAGTCCTAGGTCATGACTGTACACGACTGTAGACTTTACAAACACGGTACACTTAGCCTACACTAAATTTATAAAAAAGTTTTCTTCAATAATAAATTAACCTTATCTTACTGTAACTTTTTTACATTATAAACTTAATTTTTTAACTCGTTGACTCTTGCAATAACAGTACAAAACAAAAACACATGGCACAACTGTACAAAAATATTTTCTTTACTTTTATTCTATGTTTTCTGTATTTTAAAGATTTAATTTTTTAAATTTTTGTGTTAAAAACTAAGACGCAAACACACACTTTAGCCTGAGCCTACATGAGTCAGGATCATCAATATCACTGTCTTCCACTTCGATGTCTTGTTCCACTGGAAAGCCTTCAGGGGCAATAACACTCATGAAGGTGTCATCTCCCGTGGTAACAATGCTTTTTTCTGAAATACCTTCTGAAAGACCTGCCCAAGATGGCTTTACACACACACACACACACACACACACATACACACACACACACACACACACACATGAACAGGTAACTTTTAAAATAAGTAACAGTAGTATATTGTAAAATAATGATAATAATTTAAGAAATACACAAACCAGGCCAGGTATAGTGGCTCACACCTGTAATCCCAGCACTTTGGGAGGCCAAGACAGAAGAACTGCTTGAGCCCAGGAGTTTAAGACCAGCCTTGTCCCTACACAAAATATAAAATTTAGCTATGTGTGTGCCTGTAGTCCCAACTACTCAGAAGGCTCAGATGGAAGGATTGCCTGAGCCCATGAAGTTGAGACTGTGGTGAGCCATGATCGTGTCACTGTACCCCAGTCTGAGCAACAGAGACCCTGACTGCCAAAAAAAAGAAAGAAATAAAGAAAGAAAGAAGAAAGAAAGAAAGAAAGAAAGAAGGAAAGAAAGAAAAGAAAGAAAGGAGAGAGAAAAGAAAATGAAAGAAATACATAAACCAATAACAGTTGTTTATTGTCATTATCAGTTTCTATATACTGTACATTAATCATATGTGCTATGGTTTTATATGACTAGCAGTCCATTAGGTTTATTTACACCAGAATCATCACAAATATATGACTAATGTGTTGGGCTATGATGTTCAATGCCTATGACCTCACTAGGCAATAGGAATTTTTCAGCTGTATTATAATCTTGTGGAACCATTGTTGTATGGTATATGAAGTCCATTGTTGATCAATAGGTCATTATCTGGCACATGACTAATGAATTTGACCCATAAATGTTTCAAAAGATTGAAAGTACAGGAGCTGGATGACTTTCATGTCTATGGATGAGTGTAGTGAGAAAAGTCTGCAGAGGAGTAATGAGTTTTTATCTAGATCTAGGATAAATAAAAATTTTTAGGAGAAAAAAATAGGCAGTGGGTGTATTAGTTAGATTTCTCTAGAGGAATACATTCAATAGAATATATAAAGATATAGAAGAGGAGATTTATTATGGAAATTATGGAAACCCAGAAGTCCCATAATTTGCTGTCTGAAAGCTGATGAACCAGGAAAACCAGGAGTGTCAGTCAGTCTGAGAATGAGAGGGTCACTTGTATACATCCCAGAGGCCAAAAACCTGGGAAGAAAGAGTACCTCCAACCTAGCTCTGAGAAGATGAATGTCACAGTTGAGAAAGAGAGAGAGAGATTGTGCCTCTGTCACCATTTGTTCTATTCCAACCTCAAGGTGTTATGTGATGCCCACACACTTTGGTGAGGGTAGATCTTTGTTACTCAGTCTACTAATTCAAATGTTCGTCTCTCTGGAAACACTTTCAAAGACACACCTAGAAATAATGTTTCTTTTTTTAACTTAATTTTTTTTTAATTTTAAAATTGTGGGGTACATTTCAGGGTTAGGTATACAAATGTTCACTGTGCAGGTACCCTGCTTGATGAGATGTGCCCTCCCCTTCCCCAGGCAGATTTCCACTACTGTCAATTCCACCCCCCCCTACTAGGAATATACCTAGAAGAACTCAAATCACTCTATAAAAAGTATGCCTGCATATGTGTTTTTATCCCAGCATTGTTCACAATAGCAAGAACATGGAACCAACTGTGCTGCCCATCAAAAGAGGACTGGATAAAAAAAATAGTGGCACATATACATGATGAAATATTATGCATCCATAAAGAAGAACGAAATCATGTACTTCGCAGCAACCTGGGTGGAATTAGAGTCTATAATACTGAGTGATATGTCACAGAAGCAAAGAGCTGAGTATCACATGTCTCACTCATAAGTGGACCTTGAACAATAATCATAATACTAAAAGAGAAATATTGGCAGTAGCGGGAAACTGCCAGGAGTGGGGAAGGGAAGCGGGATTGGCAGTAGTGGAAATCTGCCTGGGGAAGGGGAGGCACACCTCATCAACAAGGGTACCTGCATAATGAACATTTGCATACCTAACTCTGAATTGTACCCCACATCTTTAAAATAAAAATTAAAATTCTAAAAAAAAGATAATATTCAAGGAAAAATATCTTCAATATATGTTTTCAGGTTTCATCTTCTTTCCTCACTCAAAATAAAATCTATCTCATCTAGAAAATATTTCTGCTTATTTCTTAATAGAAAAGGATTTGTATTTCTTGTCAGAAGAGCTACATTTGACTTCTTAGTTACAAACTGAGTGATGTTTAACCAGTTTCCTAATCCCTCCGAATCTCACTTTTGTAAAACACAAAGAGGGGATTTTAGTAATCACAAGTTATCCCACAAGGCTCTTAAATCAAAATGTTTTTGATGCTTAGCTCTACATAGGTATTGTATGTGTTTACCACCAACCATGGGTTCAATAAACAAATGAATAAATGAATCAGTAGATGAATGTGAGAGGAAGAGATAACTTGCATTAATTTATACCTTTTTTGTTTTTCAGTCGCTGGAGGCAATAAAACTAATATAATGTATGACAATGTTTATACGCCAACAGGATTTTTTTGTAATTTCAAACTGAATGGTGAGATAACGTTCAATGAAGTTATCCATGAAAGCCAGTAGCCACTTCTCTATTTGTTTTTCAAGGCATGAAATTCAAAACGCTGAAGAATTTGTGTCCACACCCTGCCCCCAGGCTACAGCTTATGGCACATCATTTCTTTCTCAAATAGTTTTGTCTCTTTTTGACACATGAGGATCAAGATTTAAGGCCTTTCTAATTTCTCAGAGTTAGGATTAGGGGTCTAGTAAACATAACACCACCTGACAACATAAATTCTTTCTAAGATTCTTTGTTTCTGTCAGAGTGAGAAGGATGCCACAGGTTAGCAATTTGCCTGTCAGGAATCTCTAAGTCTGCTCTCCACCTATTTGAAGTGCCTTCAAGTAATTTAGTAAGACTATTATATGTCTTTTTAATTCTATCTGATTTAAAAAGCACAAAACCTTTTAAGGTCTGTGTTTCACAAGGAATATGCTATTTTACTTTTTTTAAAAAATTACATTTTATTTCAGGTCCTCCTATTGTAGCTCTTTTTTTTTTTAATTGAAGTCTCACTCTGTCGCCCAGGCTGGAGTGCAGTGGCTCACTCATGGCCACCCCAGCATTGACCTGCTGGGCTCCGGCAATCCTTTTGCCTCAGCCTTCCAAGTAGCTGGAACTACAGGCATGTGCTACATGCTTGGCTACTTTTTTTGATTTATTGTAGAGACGATGTCTCACCATGTTGCCAAGGCTGATCTCGAACCTGCGACCTCAGGCAATCCACTTGCCTCAGCCTCCCAAAGTGCTGGGATTACAGGCTTGAGCCACTGCACCCGGTCCTGATGTAGCTTTTGGTGTGAAAATCTAATGAAATTCTTTGGATCAAGGCAATTATTATTCATCCAATTTGTATTTTTCAGAGAGTGGGAAACCTTGATTGCAATAAACTGGTCTTTATGTTATGTCCTATTTTAAACTTTTGAGAACATTTTCATGTCATTAGCTTATCTGTCTGGTTGGTGGCAGAAAGTGCAGGGATCAATTGACCTACGAATAGGGAAATAATACTCAGAAAGTTTAGGTGACTTTCCTGAGACCACATGGCCATAGGAAGAATTGTTGCTGAAGCCTGATTTTTCTCTATGCACAAATAGCTTCTCGGGGTCAAAGAAAGAAAGAGCCCAAGTTGCATCTGTTCTAAGTCTGTCGGTACCTGAGACTGAGCTGGGTTGCACTGTGTGTTTTTAAGTTTCAGATACTGCTCACTCTCTATAAGACATTCTTTGTATTTAAGGAAATTCTGGAGGGCTTCTGCTCTTTGCAAGTTATGATTTCTATCATAAACAGAAGTAAGTAAAAAAGGAATCATGGAGAAAGGAATATGAAAACAAAAATAATACCCATCCTCATGCAACTGTGTAGGGGAGAAAATTAGGTCATTGGCACTCCTCCAACAAGAACAAACGCCTCTGGAAGGTACACTAGGCACTGGACACCGCTCTATGAGCTGGAGGCAGAGTGTGGGCTAAGATTGAAGATGTCTGCTCACACATTTTAATGGGAGCAGGATAAATGTAGAGAATAATCTGAATATTATGTGATATCATTTTCCTCTCATTTCAGTCAGAGCTGCAATGCACTGTTTTGCAGACCATGCCTAACACCGGACTACAAGTCTGTTAGAACATCTTGGTCCTAATTCATGTCTTCTGTTAACTCTCTGTTTGATATTAAGCAGACGTTGAAATTTGTTGGGTCCCGGGCTTTTCATGTTTAGCATGAAGGATGTGTGATTTTGTCTAAGTCTCTCAGTTCTGACATCCAGTGTTCCTTGGTGCAGAAAGCAGAGACTCCGAGAGCAGAGCAACTTTGATACGTGGAGGTATCAGATATCCAGAGAACCAGTGAGAGAGGTTTCCTTGTGAGAAATGGTTCATACTGTCCTGACTTGGCCCTCATGGCTTCCTCTGCCTTTCAGGACAGGATCAGGGGTGAGTCTTTCCTCTAGAAACTCATTCCCATCCCTCAAACAGAACTCAAACATGAGCCAGAAAAGTGATGAAAGGGTGGGAAAATAGGACCCCAGGGGGACTTTAGGGGAAATGGATTATTTAGCCTGGAGAAAGAAAAATTGAGAGGTGACTTCATAAAAGTCTTTAACTGTACATAGCAGGTTAAAGGGAAAGTTCCTGAATTGTAAAGGAGATGGTTATGAAGTGGAGGCATGATCTGTTGTCTCTCTGGAGCTGATGGAAGCTTCCTGACAGGGCTTGGAATTGGGCACAAAGCCTCTGACCATAGCCCAGAGACCTCCCTGCAGTGGACCCCCTGCATGGAGCTCTGGCAGAAGGGTTCTAGTCAGGCTCAGTGAAGTACCAGAGTGAAACAACCCCTCGTTCCCTGGTGTTTTTTCTCCAGGTAGAACATCTTTAGGGATCAGATGCCCATGTATTGTAGTTCTGTGTTTTCTTCCATTCACACCATCAATAATTCAAATCAGCAAACATTGACTGAATATTTTTTATGTTTTGTGCCAATCTTTACTTTCTTTAATCTTCTTTAGATTTTCTGAAAATGCTTTTGTTTTTCCTAATCTGCAAAATGAAAAAATATCTTGACTCACTAGCTTACAGAGTAATTGTGAGTAAAAACAACAAAAAAAGAAAGGGCATACTTTTCCAGTACCTCACAGAAGTTTGTTACTTACATAGTTACACAACTGCTTACAGTTACATACAATGGGGGGTTCTGGTGCATTGGTGAGGGCTCCTGAGCTCACAAGAGCTGATTGTTAAATATTCAGGAATTCTGTGAGACAGGTGTAAAGACACTAGTAGTTTTAAATTGGCCATGGCAGGAGTGTTCACAATGCAGAAACTGTCAAATGCTACAAGTCAGGGCTCCTTCCACTCCCTGGAAGGACCAGTTCACTAGAATATCCCTGGATATGAGCACATTACAAGGTTTACATTGATTTATGTTTGTTTTTTTAAAAAAGAAATGATTTCAACAATAATATTTCTACAAATAGTTTTACATATATGTGTTAAATATGTAAACATATGTATTTAAAGATAAAATAAAATGATGTACAGTTTTTTGAAATAAAATATAAAATGTATGCAGAAAAACATACAATTTTTCACTTTTATCAGGAAAGTGTTAGTATGCATGTATGAGGTCCAACAATTAGGTTCGCAAACCATCCTAGAAAAAGTGCTACATACCTCATTGATAAATATCACTATGGTCACTTTCAAAGTACTCCCCTAGGGAAGTTTTGCACCAATGCCAGCATCTAGTCTACCCATCAAAGTAATTTTGAAACTCTTTTTTCTGGAATGGCTATCAGAGCTGTCATCGTTATTTGTCTCAATTCCTTTCCTTTCCTTCTCACCTGTTCAGGACCCCAGTGACTTTTTTCTTTACTTGAAGATAAAGAAAATATGGAAAGGACAACATTTGATGACATACATCAAGGGTAATGCGACAACAGCTCTGATGATAATTCCAGAAAATGAGTTCCAAAGTTGCTTTGGCAGGTGGACTAAGTGCTGGCGTTGGTGCATAGCTTACCAAGGGAATACTTCAAAGGTGACTGTAGTGATATCCAGCCATGATATGTGTAGCACTTTTTCTAGGATGAGTTCGCAAACTTAATTGTTCAGACCCCATATGCTACAACTCAGATTGGTTTGTATGAGTAGTTTGTCAACTCTTTCCTTTCCCTATCTGACAGAGATGGATACTTAGGAGTTCCTGGCCACACAGGGCTTCGTGCCTGGCCTTCAGATGGTCCCTGCTTTATGGCACAACTATGCAGTTCTTTGTTGAGATTTTCCTTCCCTCAGTCTAGGGCCAAACTAGGTCAAATGAGAGCTCTGACCTCCAACTTAAGTGCTATTGAACTCCTAGTCCACTAACTGTGTCCACGTGTGTTTACATGTGTCTCTTAGTTTTATTGCCGATGGAGTTTTGTTTCTATGTTTTTTCCCTGTTGTTTGCTGTCATTGTGTTTTTAGAGACAAGCAGTATCATATGTTAACACTGATCATTTTGAGAGTTAAATTAGGGCTTCAGGAAACTAATTTATTGGAAACATAGAAATGATTTTTTACATATTTGTACACAGTTATATTTCCAAAGGTTTGATGGCTGTTGATATAGAAATGTCTAGTAATCAGTTCTGGAAGATTTCCTCAGAGAAAGGAATATGACTGACAAGTTTCTTCAGTCCTGACTGGAAAGGAAGTGGTGTGTTTGCAGGGGACGGAGCTGAAAAAATTTCTGACCAGAGCCTTAGAGTTGTCTGTGCTTTCCCCAAAAGAGGGCAGAAGACCAGTGCATTTGGCCTCGAGAGTAGTTGCAAAATGTAAGTCTTGTGGGGAATCCATAGAAGTCAACTTTGGATAGGACTGGGAAACCCGTGAACCGCTGAGTGACAGCAGTCCTCAGGATCAGAATGGAACTCTAAAAATATCTAAGATAAAATACTAAATAAGAAAGTTAAAAGCAGTCTGGTAGCAAGGCTTTGGTGAAAACTAAGAGAGATTTGCTTACTCAACTTGTTGATAAATGCTTAGGAGGATTCTGGACTAGACTTAGATTGGGGCTTGTGGAGAACACCAGCAATATATTTGCAGGCAGAGAAGATATCATCCATCCTGGCCCATGTGGCAATAGTTCAGTAGGAATTCTGAAACCAAATTCATTCATTTGATGTGTTTTCCTAACTGGATATTTTCAAAGCTTTTGGGAATATAATAATGCACATAATAGGTGTGATTCTTACATGGGCTATTCATAAGAGAATAGATCATTAATCCCACTACTCAAGTGTGTGATTTCTGAATGCAAGAACCCTGTCTACCCTTTTTACTGTAGGGTTCTTAGCACCTCCAATAGTGACTGGGAATGGTAAGTGTTTGATCCACATTCATTCAATAAGCAAAAACTCAGCTTTGAGCAAGTCATCACTTCCTTCTGGGAACTAAGTTTTCTTTATTATACAATTTAGAAGGTAGCTAGTATGATAAGAAGAATGAAGACATTGAAGTCAGGCTTTTGTTAAAATCCTTGTCAACATATAAGCTTGGATAAGCTATTGTTGGTTTTTGACATTTGTTTCATATAAAATGAGGATAACTATACTCCAAAATTCCTATGAAAAGAAATCAGAAACTATACCATACTATTATAAGTGTATATAGATTATTTTAAATATAAACTACTTTTAAAATACTTAGCATTTTACCTATCACTTGGGATGCTTAAATGCATATGAATTTCTCTCTCAGTGGGACTCTGAGTCCTAATTGGAGAAGACTTTACACACTAATGGGGAGGAATATTTTCTGTAAGAACCCAGGCAGGGTAGAGCCAGGTAACACATCATTATGAACAACTTGGGAGGATGCAAGTAGTATAGAATGGTTCTATATCTCGAAAAACCTAGGGAGTCTGTCAAAAACCTCCTCACGCTGATAATGGACTTTGGTAAAGTCTTGGGGCACAAAATCAATGTGCAAAGACAATGGCATTTCTGTATACCAGCAACAAGCAGATGAAGAACCAAATAAACAGTACAATACCATTCATAATAGCCACACAAAAAAGAATTCCTTGGCATCCACCCAACCAGAGAAGTGCAAGATCTTTACAACAAGAATTACAAAACACTGCTCAAAAAAATTAGGATGACACAAACAAAGGGAGACACATTCCATGCTCATGGATCAGAAGAATTATTATTGTCAAGATGTTCATTCTTCCCAAGGTCATCCACAGATTCAATGAAATATCCGGCAGCTGACCAATATCATTTTTCTCAGACCTGGAAAATGATAATACAGAAATTTATATTGAAACAAAAAGGAGCATGGATAGCCAAAACAATCCTCAGCAAAAGGAACAAAGTGGAAGGTATCACACTTTCAGATTTTAAACTTTACTACAAAGCTACAGTAACCAAAACAGCCTGGTATTGGTACAACAATAAACACATAGACCAATGGAACAAGTCAGAGATTCCAGAAGCAAAATTTAAGTCTTTCATCTTCGACAAAGTCGCCAATAACAACTACTAGGGAAAGGATACCATATTTAGCAAAGTGTGTTGGGAAAACTTGCTGACCACATGCAGAAGAATGAAACAGGAACCATACCTATCACCAGATACAAAAATCAACTCTAAAGGAATTCAAGACCTAAATGTAAAACCTCAAACTATAAGAATCCTAAAAGAAAACAGAAAATACTCTTATGCAAATTGAAATAGGCAACCAATTCTTGACCAAATCCCCAAAAGCAAATGACATAAAAGTTAAGATAGACAAGTGGGGGCCTCATCAAACTGAAAAACTTTTGCACAGCAAAAGAAGTCCTCAAAAGAGTGTAGAGAGCTGGGCATGGTGGCTCATGCCTATAATCTCAGCACTTTGGGAGGTCAAGGTGAGATGATTGCCTGAGCCCAGGGGTTTAAGACAAGCCTGGGAAACTTGGCAAGACCTCATCTCTATAATAAATCAAAAAATTAGCCGGGTGTGGTGGTTCATGCCTGCAGTTCCAGTTACATGTTAGGCTGAAGCTGAAGGATCGATCACCTGAGGACAGCAGGTTGAGGCTGCAGTAGCTATGAAAGTGCCACTGTACTCCAACCTGGGTGACAGAGTAAGACTCCTACTCAGAAAAAAAAAAAAAAAAAAAACAGGAGACAACCTACAAAATGGGAAAAGAATATTTGCTAATTATATATCTGACAAAGACCTACCATCTAGGATCTACAAGGAACTCAAATGAACTGAAAGAAAACAAACAAACAACACTATTAAAAAGTGAGCAAAGGACATGAATAGACACTTTTCAAAAGAAGATATACAAGCAGCCAACAGATACATGAAAAAATGCTTAGCCTCATGAATCATCAGAGAAATGCAAATCAAAACTACAATGAGATACCACCTAACTCCAATAAGGATGACCATCTTTAATAAATCAAAAAACAGCACATGCTAGCATCGGTGTGAAGGAAAGGGAACATTTCCTCACTGTTGGCAGGAATGCAAGCTGATTCAACCTCTATGGAAAGCAGTATGGTGATTCCTAAAATAACTAAAAATTGACTTTCCAATAGGGGAATTGCTGGGTCACATGGGTCAAATCATTCTAAAAAAAAAAAAATACTTGCACACGTATGTTTGTTGCAGCTCTATTCACAATAGTAAAAACATGGAACCAACCATGTTGCCCATCGAAGCTGGACTGGATAAAAAAAAGTGGTACATATACACAATGGAAGAGTCTGCAGGAACCCTTGTTGATGAGGTGTGCCCCTCCCTCCCCTAGCAGTTTTGCTCAACTCCAGGGGGGGGGGGGGGGGGGGGGGGGGGGGGGGGGGGGGGGGGGGGGGGGGGGGGGGGGGGGGGGGGGGGGGGGGGGGGGGGGGGGGGGGGGGGGGGGGGGGG
>CAUYQG010204273.1:0-27758 GCA_963574415.1 Tarsius wallacei | reverse complement strand
TAACTCCAGTCAGGATAGCCAATAACTCAAAAAATAGCAGATGCTGGAGAGGATGTGGCAAAAAGGGAACACTTCTACACTGTTGGTGGGAGTGTAAACTAGTACAACCTCTGTGGAAAACAGTGTGGCAATTCCTAAAAGATCGAAAAATAGACCTTCCCTATGACCCCACAATCTCCCTACTGGGAATATACGCAGAAGAACTCATGTAAATCTATAAAAAAGATACCTGCACAAGTATGTTTATTGCAGCATTGTTTACAATAGCAAGAACATAGAACCAACTGTGCTGCCCATCAAAAGAGGACTGGATTTTTTAAATGTGGTACATATACATGATGGAATATTACACTGCCTTAAAGAGGAACAAAATCATGAACTTCACAGCAACCTGGAAGGACTTAGAGTCTATAATACTGAGTGATCTTTCACAAAAACAAAGATCTGAGTATCACATGTTCTCACTTATAAGCGGACCTTGAACAACTATTATAAAGCTGTAAGAAAAGGATTGGCAGTAGCAGGAAACTGCAGGGGTGTGGGAGGGGACGGGGAGGTAGGATTAGCAGTAGTGGGAATCTGTCGGAGGAAGGGGGGTGCCCCTCAACAAGGTTACCTGCATAATGAACATTTGTATACCTAACCCTGAATTGTACCCCACATCTTTAAAATAAAAAAATATTAAAAGTAAAAAAAAAAAAAAAAGAGCCTGCTGTTTGCTCCCAGGGAAGTTCTGTCCTTAGAAATAAGTGAACTGGGTTCAGGCTCAGTAGCTCAGCCTATAATCCCAGCACTTTGGGAGGCCGAAGCAAGTGTATTGCCTGAGCTCACGGTTTCGAGACCAGGCTGGGCAACTTGGTGAGACCTAGTCTCTACAATAAATAAAAAGTTAGCCAGGCATGGTAGCATGTGCCTGTAGTTCTGGTTACTTGGAAGGCTTAGGTGGAAGGATCACCAGAGCCCAGCAGTTCAAGGCTGTGGTGGTCATGAGCATGCCACTGCACTCCAAACTGGGCAACATAGTGAGTCTCCAACTAAAAAAAAAAAGAAAAAAAGAAAGAAATGAGTTGGAAGGTGCTTAGCACAAGGCCTGGCACATAGTGAGGCCTCAAAAAATGGTAGCTAGTATTAAGCTCTATCTAACCAATTTCTTGTAACTGAGTAAATAATATTTAGACCAGCATGAGACCCCAGTTTAACTTTTGTGCTAAAACTCATTGTGGATATAGGTAAAAGCATCACCAAAAATTTCCTGCATATAAATCACGTTGCTTACAAGAAATGAAACTGTTATTTAAACATGTGTATTGTGTGCCACTGCTGTAGCCCTAGCACCTGCAAAACTGTCAGACACATACTGGGTGTGCAGTAATTATTTGTTAGATAAATTTTCTCTTGATCACACTACACGTAAAATGTCTAAGAACTGTTACAAAAGAGGAATAGCAAGTCTAGTGGCCTGAAAGTGATTCTGATATTGACAAGATTGTAACATATGGCAAGCTACTTCATATAGCTTATTAAAGGTATTCTCTTTTCCTTTAAAATCTAACTAAATGATATGTACCAAGAATTCACATTAGTCTTATACACTCACTTCAAGAGGATTTAGTGATGGAGGATTTATTTTGTTTCCATGATAATTCAGCTACTAGGTAATTTTTTACAGTGTCAAATTACTTCTGTGTGTGCTTATGTTCTTCGTCTAGGTTTGCAATGGCATTTCTGAGTTAACTGTCAATATCCCTACTTCACAAATTAGGAAATGAAGCTCACAGGGATTAATTTGCTTGTAGTGGAAAAACAAATTTAAGCACAGGCTGATTGGTTCACAGTTCATTTTTTCCTGGGAAACTGTAAACTCTATCATTAGGTAACCATTGTGAGTAGTGAGTTTGGTTTTGTATATAATGAGCACAGGATGTATCATGGAGTTCATGCTAATGTAGATGAAATGGAATGCCAGTGAAGACATGCCATAGTTACGAGTTCTTCGTGGGTATTATCTGTTTCCATTCCTCTCTCCCTCTTTCTGCAATTTATTCTAACCACTCCCCATAGAGTCCATGTAACTCTAGGAAACCAAATCTAGTCAAGGACTCAGGGGTGGACCCTGATTAGTCTGATCCAGTTTGAGCAGATCCATTTATCTTGTTGGCAATCAGTTCAGAATTAGGGTTATGATGCAGGTAGGGCCAATTAAACCTGAGGAGGGTTCTCCAGGAAGGATCATAGTAGTTTTGTGAAAGCTTCAGGGGGCAAATCTCCTTTAGATATAACAGGAAAGCATGGAGCCTTAGCAGCAGCCTACATATGATCCTGAGACCAGCAACCAAATCAATGCTGGGAGAAGCAGAACCGGGAATCAAGAAGAACCTGGCCCTTGCCACAGTGATGAGCACCCGGTGAATTAAGTTCTGAAGTCACTCCCTGCCTCTGGAATTTCAATTTTGTAAGCCAATGAATAGCCTTAATGTTTAGGCCATTTTGAGTTGAGTTGGTCATTTCACACAAAAGCACCTAACTGGCATGCAATACAGAAGTTTTAAATTGTATAATCTGACTCTTACAGTGACACTGAATTGAATAATTCAGATTTGGAAATTATTGTACTCTTCTTAAAAGGAAACATCAAGTAAATGCAAAGAACAGCATTTACTTAAGAAGATTAACATTTTCTTAGGAACAGAATACCTTGTTTATAAGCAAATGTAACTCTGTCAGGTGAATTTAAAAATCGAAGTAGTTGAAACTCTATTAAAGTAGACTTCAAGACTCATCTGTTTTATTTTCTGAAAATTTTGGATTACCGTGCATACAAATATAAAAATAGAAAGTTCATGTGACTTTTGGCATTCACCATGTCCTTCTGAAATTCCAGTTAGATATGTTGATGAAGCTGCTTACTGGGTAGACTTAGAGTCTCAATGCCCACATCCTGGTTCTGTCATTGACCAGTTGACTTTGAGCTTTCCTTACCTGAGAAGTGAGGCCAACAACACCTGTGCAATCTCCTTGATGGGCTGAGTTGAGGGTCAAAAGGGAGAATGTCTCTAGCAGTGTCTGTAACTGAAGGGGTCTCAGGTGCATAGAGCCTTGCTATGCAAGATTCTCTGCAGTGCTTCACAAGTCCAAAACTCTACTGTTTTATGTTTTTTAATTTTTTATTCAAAGATTTAAAGCTCAAATGTGTTCAAAAACTAGTTTCTCTGAATATAGAGCCCCGATCCCTCTCTGTGAAAATAGCAGACCATAGAACAGCTGGCAGCAACAAAGCCAAGGTTGGCTTGGAACTTTGTTCTTTTCTCTGTCTTTCCGTCATCTCACTGTTACACCACTCATCCTGAAAAATAAGCAAATGACAAGGGCTTAAGGTTTGCCCACAGAACCAGGCACAGGTCAAAAGGCTACAGCTCTGAGGAAACTACATGTTTTAGTTACTATGTTTCTACTGGCACCAGCCTCGTTGGAACAGAATGAGTCACAAATCAGAACAAACCAATGTTGAGTGTCTTCATCAGGAAGAGTGAGTGGAATAAATGACCCAAACCTAAAGCTTCTGATTCTGAAAAAACAACAAATAAATGTTTTATGCTTAAGACATACATGTACCTGGTCCTTCACAGAGCATAACAACTCCTTGGACCCTTGGAGCCACGAGGGACGTGTCCTCTGCTGTTTTCAAATCCAACCCCCTGAGGGAAGGAGACAGGGCTTGGGAATGGGCTGGCTGGCAGGAGGGCCATTTTGATGACACTCATTTGTCTAAGCCTTTTTGCTTAAATTCAGTTGTGGCAAGGTCAGAGGAAAATTCTGAACAAAAATGGGCAGTGAGTGATTTCTAGCGAGGTCTCTAACAGGTTAATTATCTGATCGGTGGCAATACAAATGTCCCTGGCAACAGATAAAAACAAATTCTGCAAAGAAAAATAGTCAAAATCTATGGATTTTCCTTGAGACAACAGTGGAGAAGGGAACTGGCCTTCTTCTCTGGGAAGCACTGATCCTTCTTGAAAGCAAGATGCAATTTTGCTGTGTTAGGTTGTCTTATTTTCTGCTATGTTTAAGTCTCATTCTTTCAAAGATACCTCAGCTAAACAAATGAGCCTGGGAAAATTGAATTGGCACTTCACAGAAACATTATTTTTTTCTGAAAATAAAAACCTCTCACTTTGCTGTAACTGTTTAATTTGTATTCTTTCATTTGATCTTGTTCAGTACTTACACCAACCCTGTGAGAAGAAACTAAAGTTTGGAAAGAATATGTTTTCTAAGTGTGGAAAATTTCTTGACCTAATATATTTTTTTATATTTTGTTCTCCATCTTTTTTTTTGTCTCAAATTTTAAAATAGGTTCCAAGTAAAAGTATACCCTAGCCCATCTTATAGATAAGGAAACTGAAGACCTGGAAATTTAAGAAGCCTGCCCAGGAGCATACAGAGCTGATTCTAGAACTC
The DNA here is from genome assembly GCA_963574415.1 of Tarsius wallacei. Taxonomy (NCBI): domain Eukaryota; kingdom Metazoa; phylum Chordata; class Mammalia; order Primates; family Tarsiidae; genus Tarsius; species Tarsius wallacei. Next base: position 23,300 of record CAUYQG010204273.1, on the reverse strand, counting down.
CTCAACTGCCAAGACCTGCTTTTTACACTTTCTGCCAGGCATCTTCCATATGGACCTGAAAAGTAGCTACGGCACACAGACCCTGGATGGTGCTTCTCACCAGGATGGGGAATAGCACTGGCATGTTTGTCTTGCTTCTTTGTTCTTTCTATATCATCTGAATATTTTACACCTTGAATACTTTATTTCACGACTTGGTTTTTGAAAACATATTTTCATGTTTTACTTAACATTTGAGCTTTATTGAGATATAATTGGCATACAAAATTGTATAAATAAAGGTTTACAATGCGATTATTTCATATACATATATATTTGTAAGATGATTTTCACAATCAATTTAATTAATACATCCACCACCTCACATAGCTACTATTTTGTGGGGGTCAGGGGTGGTGGTGAAGTCACTTAAAATCTACTGTTTTAGCAAATTGCAAGTATACAATATGGTATTATCAACTATAGTCACCATCCTGTACATTAGATTCTCACAACTTACTCATCTTGTAACTGAAAGTTTGAAAAAAATAAATATATTTTAAAACTCTCTGAGAACTGTAAAATACCAAGTAGCTATGAGGTATGAGCTTCCCTTGCTCATTTTTTTGTATGTTATTGTATTTTTCATGTTGTCTATATGTATGACTTCATTTGGTTCATAAAGTAGCTATATCATAAGACCCTACACCCAGGGAATAGAAGGAGAGAAAGAGGTAAACTATTCAATTCAATAACTGAATTGTTCAACTCAAAGATTCACAATAGATCCTTACTTTGTGCACAAACATTAAGCTAACAAGCTTGACTTTCTTCCTTTGCCATCTTTTCTGGATCCCATAATTGACTGCCAGAACTACTCATTCACAAACATCTTTAATTCCTTTATGCCTTTCTTCTCTCCATACCACCTAAACACTAATGAAGACATTTAGAAGGTCACACAAAGTGATCTGTGAGACATGTTGGCTCACACCTGTGACCCCAACATTTTGGGAGGCTGAAGTGGGAGGACAGTTTGAGCCCAAGAGACTGAGGCTGCAGTGAGGTGTGATCATGCCACTGTACTCCAGCCTGGTGACAGAGTGAGACTCTGACTAAAAAAACAAAAACAAAAACAAAAACAAAAACAAAAAAAAACCTCCCAAAACAAATACGGTCTCCAACTTCTCTGGATGATTATCACTCTGTCAGTCATTTTACTCATCTTTGATTCATTTCCTTTACTTGTGTAAATTTTTCAAATTTTGACTACTTTTCTCAAAACGCCAGCACAGTCCATGTCTTCTTGGCTCTCAGAAAATGTACTTGCCTATAATTTTACCAGCAAAATAAAATCTACCAGAGGAGGCCACCCACGCTTCTCTCAGCTTACATCTTATCTATGGGAAAGTCCACTCAGATACACTTATTTGTGCTCAGAGTATACAGAGGTTTTCAGATCCTGCCTCTACCTGCTCACTTCCTCTTATCTTTCCCTCCTTCAGAACTACACACATTTTCTCCCCTGCATTTATACCCCTGTTCTCTTGCCCCTTCTCCTTGGTCCATTAATATGCTTATTTATTTCCCATCTTTACAAAGACTCTTCTTCAAATTACTGCCTAACTTACTCCCCTCCTTCTTACCCAAACTTCCAAAGAATGGGCTCTCCCCCCCCCCAGTCCTCAACCCTTCTATCGTCTTACAACTCTGCTGAAATAGGATATTCAATTACTTAATCAAAAAGTTACAGACTGTCTTTCAGTTCCAAATTTATGTCACATCTCTGCCATACTGTGGATTAGTCCTTTTTTGAAGCACTTCACTGACTTGGCTTCCAGGACAGCCAATGTTCTTCTCTGGCCAGGGCTTCAATCTTTTACTACTTCTTCTATGACAGCTATTCTAGTTTTCTTCCCTCAGCCTATAGATTTTGGTAATCCATTCCCCCCTCTATGTGTTATCATTCACCTTCAGATCTCCAAATAAATGCTGATTACTACATAAATCTACGCAAGTGTACTCAGATCCAAACATCAGACTTAAGCTAATTGCTGAATATTTTCTTCCAAATATTCTCTAATAGCACATATCCAACAATTCTAACATGTCTACAACCCAACTTACCTTTTACATAAAGCAAAGGTGGTAGAGCCACCGTTACCTCCTATTCCCTAACGTAAAAACCATTAAATAATTTCTGATTTATTTAACTCACTATATCCAATCAATCATGTTTTGCTAATATTACTTTGTATATGTAGCAGAGTATATTTCCCACAAATGATCAAAGTACCTCCCATCCCAAATGCTATTTTACAATATGACCTTGCCACACTCCCATGAAGAAAGAAAGGCTACCTCTCCACCTGTGAGTGTGGGTGAGCTCTGTGACTCCTTTGACCAATAGATACAGCAGGAGGAAGAGGCTACAGTCTCAGGCTCACACTTATCTGGGCAGGCAGCTTCCATTTCCTGTGGATTGGAAGTCAGTGTCATGATTGACTACCTAGAGATCACCATGCTTTGAGAAGATCAACCTGTGTAGAAAGAGGCTAGAAGATGGGACCACACATGTAGGAAGAGGAAAAGACAAAGGGCAGACAAGCACCAGCCAGACCAGTGAAGAGGCCATCTTTTAGAGGATATTCCAGTTCCAGTTGCAGGGAGTGTATCTTTTTTCTGACTTCATCCCTAATAAGACTTTCTACTTATGTAAACAGCCTGTTGGTAGGTAAAGGGGTTTATAGAATTCAAACTTAGGTCAACTCTGATCGCTGAGCTTGATTCTCCTGAGAGATTAACTGACTGAGACCATCCCATAATCTGATCACCAGGCTGGTGCAGCAAACTTGACTGAGGCTGGGGTGTATTTCCTCCCTCCGCATTCTAGCTTGCACCTCCTGTGGCAGTAGTTGGCGAATGGGCCTTAGCAGCTTGAAACTGGAAAGAGTCACCATGCTGCTGAGCTGGAATCTCCAAAAGTCTTTTCCAGACCCTCTGGGAGAGGAAGGAGAAGCTCAGTCTCCACCCTGGTCCCACTTAGTGAAGCCCTTGTGCTTGCCTGAATACTCAACTTCCTTCCAGAAGCCACCGTGAGCACTGTGCAAGCCTGTGGTGGTGGTGGGGAGGGGGGTGCACATTGTATCCCTCTGATGCACAGGATGGTGTTTCCAGGAGGTTGTTCTCCATTTTCAGAATGCAGAAAAATAATCTAAGGAGTTGTCCAAATGCCAGTTTTGGAACCTTATTCCCAAAGTCTCTTTTCTTGGGGGCAGCCCAGGAATATGCTTCTCAATAAACTCCCCAGGGGCTGTTGATAAAGGTACTCAGAAAACCACACTTTGAGATCCATAGTTCTAAAGAAAGTTTAGTTATGTCTGCTGTTTTCAAGGCTTTTACAGTCAAACCAAATATATATTAAATGATATGATCTAGTATATTCTAAATACCAAGAGCGATAGATGGATATTGATCAAAAAAGTGAAGAAAAGAAGATGCACATACACAGTGTTGGATTTGTCTTGGACTTAATGAAGGCAAGATTATGGTAGCTCAGTGGTCCACACAATGCAGTCGAGATCCAGTGGCATCAGCATTTTCTGGGCACTAGTTGAAAATGTGCATTCTATGTCCCCACCCAGAGCTATTGACTTGGAAACTTTGGAGAGGATTCCAGCAGTTTGTGTTTTGATGAGGCCTTCCAGCTCATGTTTGAGCACAACCGAGGGAGAGGCATGTCCTGAGGAAACATCCAGAGACCAGATTACACATGATGTCTTGGGAGGACGCTGGGTGATACACTAAAAGTGAAATGCGCCATCAACAAGCCAAACCAGCAACGTTTTCTGTCATGCCAGTGGGTAATTTTTGTGTGGTAGTCACCTGTAAGCACAGGTCCTTCCTCCAACTGTGACTGCAGGCCATCCATTGCACTCTGGTCACACCACCATGAAAAATCAGTCTGCATGGGACAGACGCTCTTAATGATTTCATATTTAAAATATAGCCATCTGAAGAAATCATGTCTGGTATATAAAGACCACCATAAGATGGTGTTATGTTTTACAGTATTTGTTTGGTTTACATTTAGCATTCTATCTGTTCCAATTAAACCTATGGATCTCAAACGTAAAATAAACACATTTCAAAGCAGGAATTCTTAATAAACTATTTGTGCATCCAATATGCTACATGTGCAGAATGATGCATCATGATTAAAAATGAGTTTAGTAAAATAAAAAAAAGATTTTAGTAATAAAAAAGTCAAAACTGTGTTCACAGGAGAGAGGTACATTAGCTTTCACAAAAAACTTGCAGAAAGCCATTGGCATGACTTGAACTACTAATAAACAATTCAAGTAAAAAATGTAGCCTACTACTCAGTACAAATTATTGAGGTAATATCATGAACTATAATTAATCTGTTTGTAAGAAAAAACCAAGGCAGTACTGTGGCCTTTTCATTTTAATGAGCTAGAGGAATATGGGTTTTAAAAAAATAAAAAGAGTTTTATTGTTTGTAACATAAAGCAGACTATTAGATAAAGTCTGTGGTTGTTCGCCTTGTAATAATGTTAAGCACTTGGTGTTTCATGGCTGAAGAATCATTTTACAGTTATTAAATAAGGAAAGAAGGTAGTACAGCAATGTTGTAGTAAATCCAGTAAAAGTAAATTTTCTAGTCAAAGACCCACAATCTTGTTTGGGACTTTACTTCACATAAATAGTCAGTAAACAGTATATTGGAAAAAAATATCCTGTTCCAAGACCTGGAAAGAAGCTACACAAGACTTGTACAGTGCAATTTTAAAAGAACTGCATCTCCTGTCAGTCTGATAGCTATAGTTACATTATCTTCTTCCATGAAACTCTAATGTTGCTTTCAGAATGAACACATTAGAAGTTATCCCATATACAATAAGTTATTTAATTAAAACTTCAGTTTACTGTTCTTCTTCTTGTATTAAAATAATATAACTAGACACCAATTAAAAATACTTTCACTATCTGCTGCCTATCAGTAAGGAAGTGTTCAGAGTGTAGGTTTTGGACTGAATAAGAATTAAGAGTCATCATGTTTGTACTCTTTGTAAAAATCAGATGTTTAGTATTCATCTTGTTCTATAAGTGTTAATAATAACTTTTTAAGCAAGCTCACTAACATCAAGAGTACACCTGGAAATTGTTAATAAATTCAGGGAAGGGAGAAAGGGAAGGGGGGTGAGGTTGGTCAACAGTATGATTAGGTAGGAATAAGTTCCAGTGTTCTATTGCACAGCAGGGTGAAAACGATTGACAGCAAATTATTGCATATTTAGAAATAGCTAGAAGAGAAGCTTTGAATGTTCTCACACAAAGAAACGATAAATGCACAAGGTGATAGATATGACAGACATCCTGATTTGATCATCATACAACATAGGTATATATCAAACAGCAAATTGTACCTCATAAATATGAACAATTATAATGTGCCAATTAAAATAGAATTTTTTAAAAGATTTAGAAAATAATTCTATAATTAGAATTATCTCTTTTTCTCAAATAAACTACAGTATAACACAGGTAGTTACCGGATGTTCAGTGTAGATTGTTTTGGTTCCTAATACTTGCCTTATGTACTTTGTAAATTCTTTTAATTCATTTCATAGTGGCAAAAATAATTCTTTCTGCACCAAAGATGTTAGCTATTTTGATGCATTGATTTTATGCCATTGCTGTGCCTCAGACCTTTCTCTGCAAATATAGTAAATAATTCTGAGAAAGACCATTAGGAGGAGATATTGCTACAATGATAAAACAAAAGATAGCACAATTTGCTGATTGAGACCTTTGGTATTTTTTTAAATTTATTCTGTATACTTGTATTGGCAAACAAAAATCATGTTCCATGGGCAGCAGATAAAAATATGAAAGTATTCAAACAAGAGTTTATTAAATACAAAATAAAAGTTGGTAATCTAGGCCAATTTTTGGAAATGTAAATCACCATCTAAATGAAAGCCAAAAAAATGTTATTTACATCTACAGAAGATCCAACATGACTTAATATTCTTCAAAAGAATAATATATTTTGACAAGAGGATAAAAGCTGAGATTTTCTTAAAACACCAATTATATATTTCTATTTCAAACAGTTTATTTTACTTGCTGATAATTCTTAAATTATGATAAAATGTGCCCCTGTTCAATGCTTCTACAGAATTCACACGCTTACCTGAAAACTTGTATCTCTTTCACCCAGACGACCTTGGTGACCAATGTTTTAAATGTATTTATTTTCTCTGTCTCTTGAGTGAGAATGATATTCTACCATGAATTTTACCTTGGCATTTATTAAAACACAAAATATACACCTAGATGACCTCACACACGGAGTTTCAGCAAAACACACGCATGGTAGATTTATTTTGAACCCTGTGCTTTCGGACATGTGCATGTGTGTAACATGTTCCTATGCTTGTATGGTATGCAAGGTCATGCTGACCCGTTGATATTAATGGAAAGATGGTCCATACTTTTATTTTTCTTTATTTGAAAATTAGCAAGAGAATTGGCTTCAATTTAATGAAAGATTGGCATTGAGCTATCTATGGCAGGAAGAACACAAAGACAGCAAACAACCTCATGAGAGAAGAAGGGATGCCACATTTTTAACCTTTGCTGGTGCTGTGAGCCTGACTTCCAAATCTTGTGAAGGAGCCAGGCCTCCATAAGTGAGGAGCAGATGGAACAGGTGGTAGTAAGACATTATAAATATTTTTGGAAATGAGTCTACAAAACCAAGTGGTCTATGGAGTATCAATGGGGGAGCGGAGGCTGGGGAGAAAGCAGCAACCTGACTTTGACATTTTCAGCAGGTAGCAAACACTCTGAATAAGGCTTGAATTAAAACGGTGGAGTTAGGGAGAGGCGGTTGGAGTGTTTTGAGGAGCAGTAGATGCTCCCGTTACCTGGTCCTGCATCCACCCTGCATCTGGGAGTCATTGTCTGTATATCACCCATTTGTTTAGCTCAAATTCTAGGCCAAGAGCTACAGTGGCTCCAACCTCGCCAAAGGCAAGACATTCCATGGAAGCACACAAGATGCTATTCAGACTGGTACTAAAATTCTCATTACCTGCAGGATAAAATCCAGATCCTTAGCGTGATATTCAGGGGTCTCCTCAATCCAATCTTACACTCCCTTTACAGAGTGACCACCCACCACATTACTTCCTAAAAGCCAAATTCAGCTGAAGCAGTCATTCAGTCCTCACGGCACCTCTTTCCTACCTCTGTGAACACTCTCATCCTGAAATGCCCTCCTGCCCACCTGCCAATAGCCTCCAAGTATCTGCCGAAAGACTATATCCTGTGAGAGTTCCTCCAAACCCCTCACCAGTACAAATAACCCTCCCAACACTGCCCCAACAGCACTTTGATTATTTCTTCATTATATCATTTAGGTCTAGATGTCTACCTTCCTTATTAGTATGCAAGAACTTAAAGGGAACATACTCTTCATTTGCATCTTGTGCAGGACACAGCTGCCACATACACTGCTGCAACCACTTTTGTCTACTACTTACAATTTATTGAACACTTACTAGAAACATCACTTCATTTTAATCTTCCTGGGTCTGAATCCTCAATTCACTGTGCAACCTTGAGTATGTTGCTTTGATTATCAGTGCTTTAGTAACTCCACCTGCAAAATGTGGTAATGGTGGTCCTGCATTCTTGGATAACTTTGAAGATCAAAGGCATTATCACATATATGTTATATGGTAGGCTCAAAATTCATTATTGGTAGTATTTTTTGAGAGAGAAAGGTTCTCATTATGTTGTCCAACCTAGACACCTGGGCTCAAACCATCCTTCTGCCTCAGCGTTTCAGATAGCTGAGATTACAAGCACAAGCCTATTTTTATTATTATTGCTGTTGTTGTTATTATTTACCCTACATAGCAGTACTGCCAGATAGGTGTTCTCAATCTTGGCTGGAAACCACAGAGCTAGCAAAGGTGGAATCAGGGTCTAAAGTCAGGTCTGACTCCAAAGCCAGTTTGCCTGACATTTAATATCGTTTCTTAAACAAAATAATTTTAGTAAGTTTGCTGAATATGTAACAAAGGAATTAAAAATAACTGACTTAAGACGCTTTGGGTTAGAATATATTAGTCCCTGAAAATACTTCCAATATCATTAAATCTAAATACTATCCTTTATAAATGAGGATATTCTGACATATTCATGCATGTGGAAAATTTACTGAGCAAATATTAAGCATGAAGCACTGGCATAAGAATTTGGATGAGGAAAAGAAAAAACAAAAGATACAATGCCCTCCCTCAAGGAGATTATAGACCAATAGAAAATTTTCAAGTCTCATAATCCTGAGTTGGGATAGCCATATTGAACTGGTTAGTGACAATCTAAACTCCAAATGTCTTAGTTTCTTGCTCAGAAGTCTCTGTCTTTTGTCATTGCATTATAGTGTTGTGGTAAAATGAATAATTCAGCTTGATATGGAAATTTATGTAGGAAAATGTGTTGCTTTGAATAGTCTCACATTCTAGAAATTCATCTGTGCCACCTAGATGGTCCTCAGTCTGCCTTGGAGGAGTAACAATACACAGCATTAAATACACAACGCACTATCCTCTCTGGTCTCTCTAGGAGCTTCAAATAAGACTGTATATGGCGGTCCAGTGGGTGTGTACAGCAGCTTGGAGAGTCCATAACAACCCTTTCCCACCCTCCTTCCCATAAGACCACCTGTAGAGAATTAATATCAGGTCACAGAATAAAAGTCACAGCTACAGTTAGAAATTAATGTATATGTTACTTCTAAGTTTACCTTCACCCTGATAAAAGATGGTTTCACCCTGATGCTAGGAGAGAAAGCTGCCCTGAAAGCTGATCAACATAACACTCCTTGAGGAGACAAGAAGCTACTGAAAGACATGAGTGGCTTCAATCTCCAGAGAGCCCACCTTCCCCTACACCTTCCTTCTACACTACCTTCAAAATGGCTCAGGGACCAGGGAGTGGTAACTGATGACCATTGGACTTGCCTCATAGATAGCACCTATTGTAAAACCTAAAAACAGTATTCAAGATTTCAAGATCTTTTTCAGATGTTGTATTCTGATGGACACCAACTCCCAATGAGGCCAGAACACCAGGAAGTCGGCTCGACCTGTCCATGAGGCCATCTCTCAAAAATTGGCTGTCTCCAACCATGACATCATTAACCAATCAGCAACCCCCGATTCTCTGCCCTCTGAGTTCCTTTTAAAAAGCTTATCCTCTAGGCTGGGCTTAGTGGTTCATGCCTGTAATCCAGCACTCTGAGAGGCCAAGGCAGAAGGATTGCTTTAGGCCAGGAATTCAAAACCAGCCTGGGCAACATAGAAAGACCTCATCTCTACAAAAAATAAAAAAAAAAATTAGCCAGGCATAGTGGGGTATGCCTGTAGTCCCAGCTACTAGGGAGAATGAGATGGAAGAATCACCTGAGTCCAGGAGGTCAAGGTTGTGCTACGCTGTGACAGTGCCTCTGTTCTCCAGCCTAAGCAACAGAATTAGACCTTCACACGCATGCATGCGTTCTCTCTCGCTCTCTCTCTCATCCTCTAAATCATCAGGTAGGTAGATTTGAGATATTTCTTCCAACCTCCTCACTCAGCTGCTTTGCAATATTAAACTCTTCCCATAACTGTAATGGCTGCTTCCATTTTTATATTTTGAGGGCAGTTGGCATCAGAACCCAGTTTAGCTATAACGCCCATGCAGCTTCTCTTTCTCTGTGCATTCATAGTGAATGAGTTCATGTCCAGCATCTGTTACTGTGGGATCATGTAAAGATTAAATATATCAAACAGAAAATAAAGATATGACAATTGAAGTCAATAATAAATGTTGCTTTTCCTAGGAATAGAGGACAAAGTCAGATGTTTTGTAAAGAGACACATATTATTGCCACTAGCTATGCTGACAATGATACATATCTGGGTAGAGGTTTCATTCATATTTTTATCAGTTATTCCCCCATGAAAAATTTAAAGTTAGGCTTTATGCTTGTTTGGTTAAGCACATGCTGGAATTGATCAGGGGTCAGAAATTGAATATTAAAAGGACTATTAAAATATATTTAGTATGATATCTGCAAAACTAACAAAGTGAGGACATTCAGAGGCACTCTATCTGGAAACGTGAAAAACTTTGGCAAAAACCTTCAGAATCAAGCTTATTGAAACTCTGGAATATAGTCAAAGTTTACAGCAACAAAGTGACCCACTTAGCCAGGTGAAAGGTGGCTGAAATAGAGTAGGGAGACCCTTGTGGCAATATTCTAACTGCCCCTTTCTAGGGTTAGTAGTGGTCCTGAAGATAGCAGTCTGCATTCTCGGTGTGGGTTTCAGGATCTGGAGAGAGCAGAGCAGACCATGTTTCCAAGGAACTGTATTTGTGTGTGTAATCTGACTGGAGTTTCCTCAAAGGAGTACTGAAAAGACTTTCTGTGTTTTGCCCAGCTCAGGAGACAGAAACTATTTCATTCTTGAAAACAATGAAAGCCAAATGAATAAGCTGCTGCCACCTGAATAAAAAAAAATAGCAGTTGGAATGAACAGTAAGACCATCTGGGGCAAAATACAGCATTTGGGGGTAAATAATAAAAATGCCAAAAGCCTAAGAGGAAAAAGTCAGGGAGTGATATTTCAGGGAGGAATGGAGTTTTTTTTTTAAATTAAAATTAAACTTTATTTATTTATTTTTTATTTTAAAGATGTGGGGTACAATTCAGGGTTAGGTATACAAATGTTGATTGCGCAGGTACTGTTGTTGATGAGGTGTGCCCCTGCTTTCCCCAGCAGTTTCCCTCAACTGCCAATCCCACCCCCCTCCTCTGGCAGTTTTCCATTACTCCCAATCCCTTTCTTACAGTATTATGATAATTGTTCAAGGTCCACTTATGAGTGAGAACATATGGTACTCTGTTCTTTGTTTCTGTGATAGATCACTGAGTATGATCGACTCTCAATCCATCCAAGTTGCTGCGAAGTCCATATGTTTGTCCTTCTTTATGGCTGCATAATATTTCATCGTGCATATGTACAGCATTTTTTTTATCCAGTCCAATTTCTATGGGCAGCATGGTTGGTTCCATGTTTTTGCTATTGTGAATAGAATTGCAGCAAACATTCATGTGCAGGTATCTTTTTTTGTAGAATGATTTGAGTTCCTCTAGGTATATTCCCAATAGGGAAAATGCTGGGTCACATGGAAGGTCAATTTCTAGTTCTTTCAGAAATCGTCACACTGTCTTCCAGAAAGGCTGCATTCCCAGCAGCAGTGTAAAAGCGTTCCTTTTTCTCCACATCCTAGCCAGCATTTGTTGTTGTTTGTTTTATTAATGATGGCCATTCTTACCAGGATTAGGTGCTATCTCAATGCGGTTTTGATTTGCATTTCTCTGATGATGAGTGAGGCTGAGCACTTTTTCATGTGTCTGTTGGTTGACTGTATATCTTCTTTTGAGAAGTGTTTATTCGTGTCTTTTGCCCACTTTTTAATGGGGTTGTTTGTTTTTTCCTTTCGGCATGTTTGAGTCCCTTGTAGCTCCTAGATGTTAGGCCTTTGTCAGATATACAGTTGTCAGATATTTTTCCACATTCTGTGGGCTGTCTCCCTGCTCTTTTGACAGTTTCTTTTACTTTTCTTTTTCTTTTGATGAGATCCCACTTGTCTATCTTGTATCTTATGGTATGGGCACTTAGGGTTTTGATCAGGAATTGGTTGCCAGTTCCAATTTTTATAATGGTATCTCCTGTATTTTTTAAGATTCTTATAGTATGAGGTGTTATGTTTAGGTCTTTGATTCATTTAGAGTTAATTTTGTGTATAGTGATAGGTAGGGGTCCTGTTTCAATCTTCTGCATGTAATCAGCCAGTTTGCCCAGCACCATTTACTGAATAGATTCTCCTCTCCCCAGTGGTTGTTTAATGCAATACCCATTAAATTACCAACGTCATTCTTCTCAGACCTGGAAATGACTATACAGAAATTCATATGGAAACATAAACAACCACAAATAGCTAAAACAGTCCTTAGTAAAAGAAACAAAGCAGAAAATATCACACTTCCAAACTACAAACTTTACTATAAGGCTATAGTAATCAAAATAGCCTGGCATTGGTACATGAACAGGCATATAGACCAATGCAACAAGAAAGAGATTCCAGAAGCAAAACCTCAATTTTTCAACCAACTCATCTTTGACAAAGGAACAGGTTTTTAAGAGCTACCACATGTAAAAGGAAACCCAAAAAAGTACATGCTTGGCACAAGACACGTGTCAAAAAAAAAAAACTTGTAAAGTTTCTGGCTGACCTTAGGCTCAGTGCAAACAGGAAGTTCAGGTTAAGGCAAAGTTGTAAATGGTTTGGCTAAGCATTAAAGGAGTGGGTGTTTCCCTTGACGACAAAAATCCTCAAAGGGAAGTGTTTTGCTAATGTTGAAGATGTAAAACAAAACAAAAAAATGGCAGAAGCTCTAAAAGGCATCAAAAATTGATGAAGTCCAAAATGGTTATAGTCTAGCAGGGAAAACAGACAAAGTACTATAACACAATAACATAATTCATTATATTGTGATTGAAGAAACGTAACCAACTCCAAGCTCATACCACTTGCTGTACAAAGTCAATGAGTCAAGAGACAAGATGTTGGAGCAACGAAACTGACTTAAATCCTAAAGCCAACAAACTGAAAAGGTAGCAGACTAGCATCCTCAAGAACCATCTTAAGTTAGTATAAATTTTAGTCTCTCTTTATGTTAAGGGAGGGGTGGGGGAAAGAGGGGGTTGAGGTCAAGAGAGGTAACTGATGACTGCAGACATCCGGGTGCCAGTGAGGGTTCAAGGAGATTGGGAAACATCTTTGTCCTTGCTGGGGTCATCATGTTTATCATATCACTGTTACTTGCATGTTTAATCTTCTAGTCTCCTCTGGGTTCAATTTTGGGAAAGAGACTTTTGTAATTTTTTTCTAAAGCTAAATTATAAAGTAAATTCCTCCTATAATTAGCTGATCTATGTGCAAAACTATCAGAAGCTTTTTAACCTAAGTGTTGTTACCATGGGGAGGGCAGTGCCAGAGGCTAAATGAAGTCAGCCATGCTGTGCCTTCTTCCATTGTTACAAAAATAATTGTAACCAACGCCGAGGCCTATAGAGGGTATATGTCTTTTACCACCTTTGTGAAGTGCTTCTTATGAAAGTCTACCTATACCACATAAGAAATATTTTGTATCTTTTTTTTCAGATGTAAACTTCTGGGAACTAGTTTCTATATGGTAGAGCTTTCTGTTTGTCATATAAATGAATGGTTGTAATGATGCTATATCTTTGTGAATTTTTCATTATAAATGTGTGTGTGTGTGTGTGTGTGTGTGTGTGTGTGTGTGTGTGTGTGTGTTTAAGGACTATTCAACAAATATGTGCCTTTGCATCCTCAGGGAGTTTAAAAATGTGTAGCAGCCTCAGAAATCACCAGAAGGTGTGTTCAGAGGCTAAAAATCATATTTGCTTAATTTGGCAAAGACCAATATTCTTTGCCAAATTATTCTAATTCTGATTCCTGGAGTTTGAAAGTGGATAAGACACCACCTTCCATTTCATATACAGATATAGGTTCAGATTTCATTCTAAGTGGGCCCTGTCTGCTGCTGCCTTCATGTGTGGTGTTCTTTTTGAAGTCCTTTGCATCGCTCACTGGAAAAGCAGAGACCACTAGTGTTAGTTTAAAAATAAATTTGCCTTCTCTCTTTTTAGCTTGTCATGATCCCACCTTAAAAATGAGACAAGAGCATCCATTTGACCAAGACCTATCTGATTTTCCCATCATAGAGGACACTGATCAAATATTTGTTATTTAAATGTACAATATTTTCTAAAGATTCCAAAGTGAGATTAAAAAGTCTTCTTTCACAAACCTTTCTTTATGAAGAATTCAAAAACAACAATGTCGATATTACTTTGTCCAATAGTTGAAAGTTAATCCCAACCCCGCCTCCTGAGGATAAACCAGATTTAGAGACTTGTTTTCAAATATCACCATGGGAAAAAGGCGATAGACCTTCACAGTGTAAAGAGCTGATTGATACAGCCTTCACCAAGTGATGACGTTTAATATCTAACATTATGTGGCAAGAAGGGAGAAACACATAGTCTGTCTGATCATGAGGAAAATATCAAACAAACACAGGCTAGGACATTCTACAGGATACCTAGCCACTACTCCTCAAACCTGTCAAGGTTATAAAGACAAGGAAAGACTGAAATTCTGTCACAGACTGGATGACATAGTACCTTGGGTCATGAAACAAGAAAAAAAAAAAACCTGGTGGAATCCAAATAAAGTGTGGAATTACTAGTAATGTACAAATGTCAATTAGTTTAGTTTTGACAAACAGATTGTAGAAATGTAAGATTTTAATGATGGGAGAAATGATGTGAGAGTTATATGGAAAGTCTATGCTATCTTTGCAACATTTTTGCAAATCTAAAATTATTCTGAAATTAAAAGTTTATTTTTAAAAGTCTGCTCTTTTTTTGTTTTGTTTTTTTTGAGTTGGAGTCCCACTCTGTCGCCCAGACTGGAGTGCAGTGGCCGATCCCAGCCACCACAGCCTCGATCTGCTGGGCTCCGGTGATCCTTCCGCCTCAATCTTCCAAGTAGCTGGAACTACAGGTGCGCGCTACTATGCCCTGCTAATTTTTGATTTTTATTGTAGAGATGAGGTCTTGCCAAGTTGCCCAGGCGGGTCTCAAACCCACGGGCTCAGGCAATCCACTCACCTCAGCCTCCCCAAGTGAGGGATTACAGGCTGAACCACTGAGCCCGGCTAAAAGTCTGCTCTTAATAGAAGTTAAATCAATAAATGAGAAATGACAGGAAAACAAGAGAAATAATATGACATTAGCTATTCATCATTAATGTAATGAAAAATACATAGTTTGAAAATTTGAAGGTTTTACCAGATTACTAAACACAAAAGATTATTTGGTTGCTTAATTATCAGCACTATTAGAAGTGAATGACTTCTTTCATAATTTCATAATATATTCTGTTCTTTTTCTGGCCATTTTATCTTCCACCATACCCTAATATTTAAAAAAATTTCATTCTGTTTTTTTTTATTCTAAACCTTTTTTAACTGCCTCAGTGAAGCAGAAAGCTTTCGTTAGGACCATTTCTACTCTCCCTGTGTATTTAAAGTTCTTTCGCTTCCTGGTATTCATTCAGTTTTATTACAGTAAAAATAGCACCTTATTTACTTTGGGAGAATTACCTTGTTCCATTGAGTATTGTCTAGTAAGACTGAATCAGATGGTGAAGGCTCCCATAACCAAGGCTGGACACGTGATCAAAAAGTTAGGACAACTCTATTGCCTTCTAGAATCTGAAAGTTGAACAGAGGGACAAAATATATGCTCTTTTGTCATTCCAGCAACTGAGTGCTGTCAATCCTGATACCTAGACCACTTGAATTTTCCTGATTCAATTTCCTAGTTTAGTTCTCGAATCTTCCATCACCAAATGAGGTCTCTCATATTCCCCTAAACAAAATCATCTCCTCATAGGCCTATCACAGAGTCAGCTATTCATACCATTTCTTAATAACTTTCTGGAAATATGTGTATTTGAAGCAAATACAGAAGTAGCACAGGTCTAATACATGTCCCAGTAAATGTGTAGAAGCACACAATCATGTTATTTAGTCAAAAGATACAGCTGAAGCATATAGGAACAGTCTTCCACTGTGCTGCTAGAATGGATGAGGCAAAGCTGAACCACAGTCAAAAGAAATCATACTGCATGTAATATTTGCTTTTGGTGTCAAAATAGTCTTTTCGTTGTGTTCTATCGTAACTATAAAGTTTAGGACTCACTTTTTGCTTTGGCGCGTCTTGTGCGTGTTAAGAATGGATGATCACCGGGCTCGATAGCTCAGCCTGTAATCTCAGCACTTTGGGAGGCCGAGGTGAGTGGATTGCCTGAGCCCATGGGTTTGAGACCGGCCCGGGCAACTTGGCAAGACCTCATCTCTACAATAAACAAAAAATCAGCCAGGTGTGGTAGCGCACGCCTGTAGTTCTGGCTACTTGGAAAGCTGAGATGGAAGGATCACCGGAGTCCAGCAGATCAAGGCAGCAGTGGCCATGAGCATGCCACTGCACTCCAGCCTTGGTGGCAGAGTGATACTCCAACTCCAAAAATCCTAAAAAACAAAAAAACAAAAGAAGTTCGTTTATGAGAAAGAAAACCAAGAACTCAGTGTTTATAAAAGGAATTTTGGTTCTACATTAATTTGTACAATGAGAGCCTCTTAAGAAATGAGTTTGGTGCGACCATTTACATTTCAGCAATTGTAATCAGAGGAGATTAATCTAATTGTGAGTTGTTATTGCTGCTTTGTTTTGATCTTTCATTTTTGATCATAGGAGATGTGTTTTCCTGCTCTTCCTGAAATTTAAAAGCAAGAATCTGAGGGCACAAAAGACTCAGCCTGGGGTCTGTATGGCCATGGCATTTGGGTTGACCAGACCCTCCAAAAGCTGCTCTCCTTGAGAATGATAACCCTCATAAGTTCCATAGATGTCAACACTGGGATCACAGAACACTAAGAAAAAGTTTGCCTCCAGCATATTTTGCCATTTTTTGCCCAAATTCATAGCCTCGATTTGATGTCTGCTACATTCTCCCCTTTAGTTTACTCTCGATGTTTTAAGCTTTGGTGGTTCCAATGAACAAGTTAAGTATGTGCATTCAAGTGACTTCCCACCTTGTGTAGACACAAGGCATCCTGTTGTACTAAGACCCTTGTCAGGGAGACCAGTAAATCCTGAACACAGGGAAGCCACAGCATCAACTTATGAGCTTCTCTTTTTAATTGTTGGTTCTTTCTTCACCTGTGTCATCTCAGAATTTCATTTTCTTTCTGAAAAACCCGACTACACACTTTAGAGAATGTTAGTCATTTTTTCTCCAGCACTTCTATCTATGGTAGGAGGGCTTGGATGTTACCTTATCCACTGTCTTGCTAGTACTCAGGTCTGGTTGAGTTGTGTCCTTGCCTCTTCCCCCAAACTAGGAGCTCCAAAGACAAGGACCACTCCATGTTCCTCCCACTGCAATCACAGCAGAAAGCCAGCACCTGGGAGGCACTCCAGATGAAATACTGAATGAAGCAATGAATTGATTTTCATTTTGGTAATATGTAGAATGCTAATCATCTTTCCTTTTTTAATCTATTGTGAACAATATCATACATAAATGAGACCATTTTAAAAGATCCACTCTTCAAAAATTATCTTCTATACATTCCAAATGATCACACTTGAAACCACAAAATGCTAAGCAAAGTTAGTTTCTGTCATATCTAACCTCTTTTTTCCAAATTTAAAATATTTAAGAATTGGCTGGGTGTGTAGTTTATTCCTATAATCCCAGAATTTTGGGAGGCCAAGATAGGAGGATTGCTTGAGCCCAGGAGTTTGAGACAAACCTGGGCAACATAACAACACCTAATTTTTATTTTAATTTTTTAAAAAATGTTTAAAGAATAATAAACACCCAGTACAGGCTACCTACTTCAAATAAAAGAATGTTATATGACCTTAAAATATGCTGCAGTTATTCTCCAACTGTGTCTTCTCCCTCCCCCCAGAGGTGCCCAATGTTATGACTTTTTATTTTCTTTATAATCTTACTAATTATATGATTGTGTCCCTATGTAAAATATTATTTTTAGTTTAAAAACTAAATAATATATGTGAAATTGAATTTACCCATGTAAAGAAAAAATACTTCCCATAGTATATAAAATGTTCCTGAAGAATACAAATTTAGAATCTCTGGATCATAATCTGGAATGAGCTACTCTGTGATCATATAAAACCACTTTTTGGAAAGTCATTGGACAAACTATGAAGAGGATTACAGAAATCTTATCAATGCATGGTCAAGACCAGTCAAAGATAGACACCGTTGGCCAGGTGTAACTGGGTACTGTGTCCACTGGTTAAATAGAGGATACACTTGCTGCTTAGAGCTCAGTAATATCAATTACCTTGTATCTGTCTCTTGAATCACATTGTCCTAATTTGGACTGGTCACTCTCTTTTGCAGGGCACAGCCATAATCCTGGGATTTACAATCATTCTGGGAATCCCCATGTCCCTTTTCTATGATAGTTCTGTTTCCTGTATGAGGTGTTTTCCTCTTCTGCTCTCACTGTCATTGTTTCAGTGGAGCACATCCCCTAATAAATTATTGAGGCCCTGCATAGTGGCTCACATCTATAAATCTCAGTACTTTGGGAGGCCAAGGTAAGAGGATTGCTTGAGCCCAGGAGCTCAAGACCAGCTTAGGCAACATAGCAAGACCTTGTCTCTACAAAAATTAAAAACCTTAGCCAGGATAAGTTTTGCTCTCTTGTAGTCCCAGCTACATGGAAGGCTTATGTGGAAGAATCACTCGATCCCAGGTAGTCAAAGTTATGGTAACCATGATCATGCCACTGCACTCCAGCCTGGTAACAGAGTGAGATCCCAACTCAAAAAACAAAAAACAAAATCCAACATTGTTTTTTTTTTTTTTGAGAAAAAGGAACATAGCAGTAAATTTTGGAAGACTTAAAGGCCTGATAAAATATTTGTTTTACGCTTATACATGATTGTTTCATTAAAAGTGGAATTTGAGAGAGGATATTATTTTCTTCAGAGTCTTTAAGATGTCCTTCCATTGTGCCCCTGCTTCAGGCATTCTTCCAAGAAATCTAAAAATTATCCTAAAAATTAACACAATTTTTTTTTTCTCTCCAGAAGGTAAGATAAGCTTTTGTCCTGTACTCAGCTTTCTTAAGTTTATCAGTCATGTAGGCACTCATTGAGAACTTCCAATCTAAAAACTCACATCCTTCAGTTTGAGATATTTTCTAAATTATTTTCTTGGTAATTTTGCCCCCTCTAGCCTTTTTCTCTTCTCTTTCTGAAACTCCTAGTAGTCAGATGTTAGACATCATAGATTGATTATCAGGTTTTCTTGTATTTATTTCCTATATTTCAACCTCCTTCTCTTCCCCATCCTTTTTGTCTTGTTTTATGTTTTGCTATTTTAGGTTTTGAAGTAGCATCTCTGTTGCTTAGTTTTTATTTTAAAGTATAATACAATTTTTAGCTTATGGGCTGTATAAAAATAAGCGAAAGACAAGATTTGACCTGCAGGTATATTTTTCCAACCCTCCACTCTAAGCAACATCTTTAATATCAAGAATGATATAAAAATAAAATATTGTGAATCTTGGTTTTAAAAAAGAGATTATATTAAAAGAAGAACTTTTTTTAAATAAATAATATCCTCAGATCAATGTTTCTTGACCTCACTATTTCTAGCAATTTGGAACAAACACTTCTTTGTTGTGGAATTGGTCCTGGGCATTGGAGGATGTTTAAAGCATCTCTAGTCTCTATATTCAAGATTACAATAGCACCCTTTCAGTGACATAAGATCTAGAATTGAGGTTCAATATTTTGTACTGGAAAATTTGGTAGGCCTTAAAAGACCGAACCACACGTTCTCTTCCCCACTCTGCTCCCACAGATAAGGTCCCTTAGCCAAATCACCCTACTAATCAAACAGACCAGGTGCAATTCCTGCTTCTCTTTGAGTAGTAGGTTTCAATTCCCTGCCATTCCATGGAAATATTCAATCAATCCAATACCATCCTCCTGTGGAAATCAGAGGGCACCTCATCCTCTTAATACTACTAAGCCTGACTCCTATAGTCGCTGCTACAAGCTAAATACCCACATGGTCTTACCTGGCATGAGGAGTCCTTTCCCCCAGGGTTTGAGTGTGTGTAATTAATAAAAGAATGCCCATCTCATCTTTCCAGTGTCAAGTATACTATATCCTCATAACCCCAGAGTGGGAATCTCACCAATGGGGTGGAGAAAAGATAACCAAAACACCTCCCCACAGAGATGGCAATCAAAACTATCTCCAGACACCACCAAACATCAGGTACAGGGACAGAAGAGGTATATGTTCACCTAAATTGAGAAAAACTGCCTTAGAATGAGAAGAATTTTTTAAAAAAGGATATAGACAGAGCTAAGAAAAGTCAGTACTCCAAGATGTAGTGGGGGAAGATTTTCAAAATGAAAGAAAGACATGAAGTCACAGATTCTAGAAATATAATGTGTCTCATGCAAGATAAGTAAAATAATAATGACATTCATAGTAATAACACAGTGAATCTATGTAGCACCAAAGAAAAATAAAAAATTTTAACAGCAACCCATGAAAAAAATAGATTACAAGACACAATTACACCAACAAAGGAATTTTAACAGCATAAAAAGAGACCAGAAGTAATGCAATAATATATGTTTTGAAAAAAACTAACTTTCAACCTAGAAATCCATATTCACCTCTTTGTCAAGGATGAGAGCAAAATAAAGATATTACTTGAATCAACAAAAACTCTGAGGATTAACTACTCACAGATTCTCACTAGAAAACCTGCAAAGAATATATTTGAAATAAGAAAATTAAACCTAAAGGAATGAGTTGATTGGTTAAGAAATGATGTTGACCAAATGTAATGTCCAACATGTGAGAAATCTAAACTAGCATTGGCTGAACAAAGCATCAGCAATCATAATGCTAATTTGAAAATATAAAAGGTAAAATTAAAATACTAAACAAAAATGTCATGTCATCATGAAAAAAATGATTGGAGTTTTAAAATATTCTAAGTTCCTTGTATTGTTCAGAAGACAGGTGATTATATTTGTTAACATTATCTAAGTTGAATATTCATGGCTAGCAAGTGGGACATTTTTCTCTTGCTTCTATTAATGTTCCAACAGCTTAGCCCACACTAGGTTTGTAAGGTCATAAGGCTGACATGTGGAAAAAACAGCAGGTGGCCCGGGAGCATGCATAGCAGAAGGATCTGTCTTCGTGTTCTTTGTGCTATTGAAAGTGGTAGCTTTAAGGCTTATTGTCTCCCTTGGTTCCTGTTTCCATGGCTATAATCATAATTTAAATAATCCAGCATGTATGGCATTCATTTTTTCAGAATAGTCAACATAAGACACAAACAAAAAAATAACCATTCTTACAAATCATTTTAGAGCTTAAAAAATGAATATAAATTTTCACACACACACACAACATGAATACTGGATCAATCATTTTATGAATGAATTATAAACATGAATGCCAATTTTATTTTTTATACATCATTCCCATGTTTGAAGAAGACAGTTAAAAGCATTATGTGATATACTATAAATCTCCGGATCCACCCTTTATCCTTGTCTGCCATGTTCTTTGTCCCAGGAGGCTGGGACTATGATTTGTCAACAGCTCATGTCCTTTGGCTCAGACAACAGGGAATCTGATAGGGCATATCAAGTGAGGAAAATGAAGTCAGTTTACACAGCTTCCTCTATGCAGACAGTGTATCTTTTTCAAAGGCAACCAAGTCCATACAATACTCTCCTTCTAGGTTCTGGTAAATGCTCCCTTCCCTTTTGTTTTTCTTTTTTCAGCATAGAGGTCATTTTAATCCAAGAGGTACTAGGTCCCTAATTACTGCATTATCATTTGTGGTTCTTCTACAGTTCCACATTTATGAATGTTACTTTTGTAAATAAATACCCTCCAAATTATCTTATTTTTTAGTGTCTTCTATTTCCTGTTAGTATCCTGGTATGGCACTGGAAACAGAACTCCACTTCTGGTACCAAAACATGTATTCATTTTCTATTGCTGCTATAACAAATGATGTCTAATTTAGTGACTTAAAACAACACAAATTTGTTATCTTAAAGTTTTAAAAGTCAGAAGTCGAAAACTACCAGATTTTTCATTAAATTAACTGAGATCATTTGCAATGCCACTACAAATGTATAAATATTTCCTTCAGTTTCTCCAATAGTCCCATCACTGATTTTAATAATGTTTCTTCATTTTTGCAAATTTTAGAGGCATAAAGTAACATGTCATTGCTGTTTCAATTTGCACTTATTTTATTGTCGGCAAAAATGCACACTGTTTCCTATGTTAATATACTAATGTTGTTTCATATTATGTAATAATTCTCCATATTCTTTGTTCACCATCCACAGGGAATTTGATGACAATGTATAAAAACTCTTCATATATTTTAGAAATACACCTACCATCATTATATATTCAGTATAATTTTCTATTCTGTCACTTAAATTTTATCTTGGCTTTGTTACATTTTAGCATTAATTTTTGTGAAATCACACTGCCCATCTTTTCCCTTGTAATCTATTTTTCTTTTATCAAATATTATTTCCCTTTATAGATTAAAAAAGTGTTCCATTTTTTCTTTATCTTAACTCTGCAATTACATTTTTCTTAGTATTTCAAAAGAAACCACACAAACTTGTTATCTTACAGTTTTAAAAGTCAGAAGTCAAAAATCAAGCTGCCAACAAAGCTACATTTCTTCTAGATGCTTCCAGGGATAATTCATCCACTGACCCTTTTTGCCTTCTCAAGGCCACCTGTATTCTGTGATCATGGGCCCTTTTTTGCATCATTCTATCTCTTGCTTCCATTGCCCATCTCCTGCTACTTACTGTGTTCTCCTGCCACCTTCTTATAAGAACCTTTGTGACTACAGTGGACCCACCCAGATAATCTAGGATGTTCCCCTCATCTCGAGATCTTTAACTTAGTTACATCTACAAAATAATGTTATAGCAACACCTCAATAAGTGCTTGACTGAGTAGCTGGAAACTACAGCCTGGCCAAGTTTATGCATAAACCTGACCATAAGATAACTCCAGGAAACAGAATTTCAAAACTGGATTCTAAAATTGTGTGGAACTTGGTCAGATATTTGAGGAATGCAAGAATAAGCTTCTTATGAAGTAGAGATGGGATTCAGGTAATCCACACATGATATAGCATTGGGATTACTCAAATTGTCATGGCAAGTAGTGGTATATAATGTGGAAATAGGAGGCAAGTTACTGAGATATCAAGTTTCTGTGACACTGTGAACACAAAGGTTGGATAGCTATGCCGTAAAGAGCGTATGATTGCAGGTGTGGGAGGAAATTTAAAAATGTAAATATGGATTGCGGTCAAGATGGCGGCAACACAGGCGGAACTGTGAGATTCTCCGAATGTGAGTTCCCCAAAAAGTCTCTTGCCCTCCTTCCCCTACCCCACTGCCCACAGCTAGACGCATTGGTCCGAGGCTCAGGGACCCCCG
>CAUYQG010204265.1:0-20993 GCA_963574415.1 Tarsius wallacei | reverse complement strand
CAGCCGGGCGTGGTAACGCGCGCCTGTAATTCCGGCTACTTGGAAGGTTGAGGCGGAAGGATCGCCGGAGCCCAGCAGGTCGAGGCTGCGGTGGCCGGAAGCGGCCACTGCACTCCAGTCTGGGCGACAGAGTGAGACTCCAACTCAAAAAAATAAAAATAAAAAAATAAAATAAAATAAAATAAAATGGTTGTCTTCTTACTGGGTCTTCACATAGTTTTCCCTCTGTGTCTGTGTCCTGATCTCCCAGCCACCTTTTTTTTTTTTTGAGTCAGGGTCTCACTCTGTCACCCAGGCTGGAGCGCAGTGGCATGATAATGGCTCATCACAACCTCGACCTGCTGGGCTCAGGAAATTCTTCCACTTCCCTATTAGTTGGAACTAATTTTTTGATCTTTTGTGGAGACGAGGTCTTGTTATGTTGCTTAGGCTGGTCTCCAACTCCTGGACTCAAGCAATCCTCCTGCTTGGCCTCTCAAAGTGCTGGGATTACAGGCGTGAGCCACGAGGCTGGGCCTAATCTCCCCTTCTTGTAAGGACACCAATCCTGTTGGAATGGACCCACCTTCATGGCCTTATTTTAACTTACATTAAAATTATGTCTTTAAAGACCCTGTCTCCAAAAACAGTCATTTTTTGAGGTACTGGGTGTTAGGGCTTCAACACAGGAATTTGGGGAAGGGAGAACAAGTCAGCCCGCAACAATCTCTGTACGAAGGGGATGCCCAAAACACGGAATTTATTTATAAAAATTGTGTATTGATTCTTACATGTTTAAACTTCAGTCACCTCCAAAGTACTATCCACTGGATGCAATACACCTATCGAGATGCTTTTTCCACTGCTCAAAAGTCTTTGAACTCAATTTTGATGCCTTTTATTGCTTCTGCCATTCTTTGTTTCACCTCTTCCACATGGGCAAAACGTTTCCCTTTGAGGACTTTTTTAATCCAGGGAAACAAACAAGAAAGTTGCTCGGGAGAGATTAAGTGAATAGGGAGGGTGGGGCATGGGGGTCATGCCATTTTTTGGGTCAATAACTGCTGAACACTCAGCACAGTGTGGGCAGGTGCACTCTTAAATCACCCATCATGAATTGGGCAAACACGTTGAGAGGATCTCCAAAAAGAATTCACTGAAGCCTAACGCAGCCTCCCACTACATCGCTACTTGGTCCGCGGATGCCGATGGGTTCCTAGAACACTCACCTAGCAGGGGAAGCCTGTACTACAAGGGGTCCACCTTCCAAAAGATGATTCCAGGCTTTTTGGGTCTCCCCCTCATACACAGGACCCAGGATACAGGAGGCGGTCCATGAAGGCGTGTTTGTTAAACAAATGAACACTTATATCTTTCCCCAGGGCTGCTGAAACAAAGTACCACAAATTGGGTGGTGTAGAACAACATAAAAGCACTGTCTCACAGTGCTGGAGCCTGGAAGTCTAAGATCAAAGTGTGGGCAGGGCCACACTCCCTCTGAAGGCCTAGGGAGAGGTTGTCCCAGGCCTCCCTCCAAGCTTCTGGTGGTAGAACTGGCTTGTGGCAAAACTCCAGTCTTTGCATGGCGTTCTCTCTGCCTGTGTGTCTGTGTCCTAATTTCCTCTCTTTATCAGGACACCAGTCATGCTGGATCGGGGCCCACCCTATTCTGGTGGGATCCATCTTAACTGATATTGACAATGACCCTAATTTCAAGTAAGGCCACATTTGAGATCCTGGGGGTTAGTACTTCAACGTATGAATTTGGAGAAGGCATAATTCAACTCATAACAGCTCTTCAGGCTGGTCTTACGCTCTCTGTCCTAGACCTAGTAGGCAGTTGGCAAGTTTACTGCCTTACTGTGGCCCCACCATGCCCCACCCCGTCCCTGAGACAGATAAACCCCCATCACGTGAGAGATTCCTCGGTTCAGAACTGGGATCTGAGCTCAAGTCCCTGATCAGAGAGCAAGGTCAGGCCTCTCCAACAGTAATGTAGCAAGGATTCTCACTCTACCAACTTCCTTGAGACCTTTCCCCTTCCTGCAGAATGGCCTCTCCTTCCCAAGGCCTCTCTCGGTCAGGCACTGCCAATGGGGATGGCGAGGCTGTGCTTGGCCTTTGGCTAAGCAGACTTTGAGCCTTGGGAGAAGACGAATGGCTTGGAGTTCCTGCAGAGGCCTTCCCTGAAGGGAGAAGTTGGCTGGCTTTGCAGTAAGGTCTTGGACGCGACCCAGGAACACAAGAAACCGCAGCAGAGATGGCCTCGTTGGGGGAATAAAGCTTCAACTGGCCTGTTGTTGC
Source organism: Tarsius wallacei (assembly GCA_963574415.1). Taxonomy (NCBI): domain Eukaryota; kingdom Metazoa; phylum Chordata; class Mammalia; order Primates; family Tarsiidae; genus Tarsius; species Tarsius wallacei. The sequence goes on along the minus strand of CAUYQG010204265.1, from coordinate 18,710 downwards.
TGCTTAGTTCCTGGAATCATACTAAATCCTTGTTAATTAAGGAAGCCCACCTCCTAAGGAGGGTCTCCATATTTGTGTCATGTTCTTCCTCAAGGGCCAGGGCCCCCAAGCCTGCAGCATTGCAGTTATAAAGTGAGCCATGCAGGGGTAAGAGGGCAGGATGGGAACAGGAGAGGGTATGAGAACAGTGGTGTGTGTGAGTGTGTGTGTGTGTGTGGATTACTAGTGTGTATGTGAGTGTGTGTGTGTGAAAATGTGTGTGTGTGCATGTGTGATCATGTGTGGCGTATGAGTGTGTGTGTGTGTGTGAGTATGCATGTGTGTGAGTGTGTGTGAGTGTATGCACTACTTCCTGTCTTTTCTTAAGATTAAAAAAAGTTTGTATACAATACACATAACATAAACATTATCGTCCTCATATTTTGAGTGTACATTTCGGCAGCATGAAGTACATTGTCATTGTCATACAGCCATCAGTATGTCTCCAGAACGCTCTTCATTTCCCATACTGAAGCTTTGAAGCATTCAATAATAGCTCTGGCTCGCCATGTTGGCTCCCACCCATAATCCCAGCACTTTGGGAGGCTTAGGCATGGAGATCACCTGAACCCAAAAGTTCGAGACCCACCTAGGCAACACAGCGAGACCTTGTCTCTACAAAAAATAAAAAATAAAATCCAGGTGTGTTGGTATATACCTGTAGTTCGCTACCTGGGAGGCTGAGGAGGAAGGATCACCTAAGCCCAGGAGATTGAGGCTGCCGTGAGCTGTGGTTGTGCTACCGCACTCCAGCCCGACTCAACAAAACAAAAACTAAACAAACCAATGAAAAAACAGTAGCTCCTTTTCACAGGGTGTTTTCACTAGCTTTGGTGCCTTGAGTTTGCCCAGGGTTCTGCTGCTATAGCTATCTCTTGCTACGAAACCAATCACCCCAAAAGTGAGTGGCTTGCAACAGTAAGTGGCATGCAACAATTCATAACAGCTCCATTTTATTATATGCCCAATTTTTCAGGTTAGGAATTGAGGCAGGGTGTGCAAGAAACTGGCCTCTCTACCACAATAACTGTCTCAGCTGGGAGGTCTTGCACTACAGGAGATGCCTGGGAGCTTCCCCTGGGCCTGTGTTCCTGGGGCCCTGGTTCCAGCTGGCCTCTTTGATTCTTCTTCACCTTGTGTTTGTTAGGACTGATGATCAAGATGACGGGTGCACTGACACGCCTGATGGAACAGCTAGGATGGTGGGACTGGCTGGACAGCTCTCTCTCCATAACACGCCTCTTCATGTGGCTAGCTTGGGCTTCCTGACAGCATGGTGGTCTCAGGGGAATGGGACAGCCAACGTCCCCAGGGTATTCCAAGAAACTTGGGTAGACGTGTCAAGGGTTCTTATGAGCGAAACTTGGAAGTCTCACAGTGTCCCTTCTCCCACATTCCGTTGGCCAAGCAAGTCACGAAGGCCAGCCCAGATAACAGAGAAGGGGAACTAAATCCCATCTGCCGATCAGGAGATTGACAGGAAATTTACAGCTATTTGAGCCTTTGAGATGCATCTTCCCTGTCAGCTGTCATCAGATGCTCCAGGTGGTCTCTCCATGGTCACCTCCCGGGAGTTTTAGGACTGTTGCTAACCACAAATCCGACCGTGTCATCCTCCGTTCCAGCCACAAGCACGCACACACAAACTAGTACACCCACTCACAAACACTCAGCTTTTCCACTGCCTCTGAAGAATACCTAAGCTCCTTAGCATACCTGGCTCCATAAATTCTTCATGGCCTGGCCCCCACGTACCCCTCCACTTCTCTCCTCATATTTTCTATTCTCTGTCAGAATGTCATTACTTGTGATTCCAGAAATCTTCTGTGTCTTCCTTCTGGGTTTTCGCACGTGTGATGTCTGCTGCATCCTGCCTTCTGTATTTCCCAGGGGTAGCATTCCATCTTTCAAAGAAGTCTTGTCCCCACCCCACCCCCACAAGGTGCCCCGTTATCTTACAGACTTTTTTTTTCGAGTCAGAGACTCACCCTGTCACAGGCTAGAGTGCAGTGGCACACTCATGGCCACCGCAGCCTCAACCTGCTGGGCTCAGTTGATCCTTCACCCCAGCCTTCCAAGTAGCTGGAACTACAGGCACACGCTACCACGCCCGGCTAATTTTTTTATTTATTGTCGAGAGGACATCTAGCCAAGTTGCCCAGACTGGTCTCAAACCCGTGGACTCAGGCAGTTCTCTCGCCTCGGCCTCCCAAAGTGCTGGGATTTGTGAGCCACTACACCCGACCTTTTACAGACCTTTTATCTTGTGTTTGTTCACATGTCTACCTTCCCTTTAGCTAGGAGTCATGTTTTCAGGTGTCCTCTTTGCCTAGGAGAGTGCATGGGTTGTGGAGACCATGTGGTGAATGTGGACCGCATGAATGAATCAAAGAAGGCTTCATGAACAGTGAATGATGTAACTTAAGGGATGGCATTGTATTGGAATACCCAAATGGAAACACATGAAGTATCAGCAGAAATATCAGAGGTAAGACAGAGCTCAGACATGCCACTTGAGCTCCTGGAATCTTGGAGCCCATTCGTGCTATGGAAGGATGATGGGTATTGCGTGGGGGAAAGATGTCCTAAGGCAACGTGTGTGCGAAGTCTGGGATTAAGTAAGATGATTTTCCCCCTTTGGCTGTAGCAGTTAAACACATGATGAGCACGGGAAATCTCCCTGCAGAAAGTGTAGGATGGAATGCTCCCCCACTGACTTGACTCTGGCACTCTGGTAGTGTTATAACCGAGTAAGCGAGAAGAAGCTATACCAGCAAATTGAGTTTATTTAATTATGAATTTATTAAACGTGCGGGTCAAGAGTAGGCAGACACCAGAAAAACTCTTGGCAAATTGGTGCAGTTTGTGACAAGCTTTTATAGGTAAAATTTGTAGTATTGGCTACGTAGCAACTTAGTGACCATAGCAACTATTAACTAACAACTTGGCAACCAAAATGGGAACTTCGATTATTAGGGAGCTTTGGTTAATTTTATGTCCTAGGTATAGCTGGTGCCCAGAAAGTCCCTGGAGTTCTGTCATTTAGATATAGTTTAAGGTAGTTACATAGAGACAGGGAAGAAAAATCCTTATACGATGGCGTTACCTTGGTTAGGTCATTAACACAATACAAGAACAAACTATGAAAATGTCAAAGCGTAACACTTGATTTCAGTTAACAAAGCATACAACCACATGGAACTTGTGGCGAAGGAGTTCTGGAATGGTCAGCAGGCAATGGTCAGCATAACCCGCCCAAAGGAGGCAAAGTTGGGGTTCTGCGGTCATGGGGACGTTACTGTCATCACACGTAGGCATTGCTTCTTAAGTCTGGCAGGTAACTAAGATGAAAGTTTTAAACAAAATGGAGTAAGCTGTTTAATATTGTTATTTTGCCAGCAATTTGATTTTATTAACTGATTTAGCTCATTTCAGTAGGACCCTTGGTCGATGGAAATGCAAAATGTTGATCACTGTAGCTTTGCACTGTTGCTTCACTCGGGCCCCTTTCCTGGGGTATTCTTACCTATAGCCTCTTCTAACAAGGCAGTGAACCAAAGGTCTCTGGTTCCCAGCTTTGGCAAAGGGCGGGTCAATGACCAAAAGGTGCTAATCATGTCCTTTTCTCCATGGCAGTGACTAAGCTGAAAGTTCACATGGGTTGGAGGCAGCCATGTTGGTCCACGCACAACATGAGTGACCTTGACAGTTCCGTGACATATTCAAATGCCCCTTTAACAGTGAGGAAATGGAGGCTTAGAGAAGCTGGGTGTGGTCACCTGGATATAAGCATGGGGTTCTCCCCATGGCTCCCAAAGGGACTGGAGTCCCTCAGTTATTCAAGAAGCATGTCGACCAGGAACAGGAAACCTACACTCACCAAGTACCTGTATGTATCAGGTTTCTTAGCAACTGTAACTGACCGATCCCTCCCAAGAACACTGACTGCTGTCATTATTGAGCCTATGTTATCTATGAGATGATCTAACCAAGGAAACACACTGGGAGTAGTGAGGGAAGTTAGAATTAAGCTTCATGGGATTTCTGGATGGCTCAAATGTCTGTGCTTAGAGTGATATGCTTAAAGAAGTTTGTTGCAGTCCTTCCTGTTGCAGAATGTTTTTACATCTGCAAACAGGCGCACAGAAGGTGCAGCCCTCTGAAATGCATCTTTCTCACCTGCTGGAGACCCACCATGGGATTTGCTGCTGCATGGGCTGCTTCCAGAACAGCCTTCTGGGGGAAAGGATCAATGGCAAAATTGGTGGATCCAGCAAGGCTTTTTCAATAAAAGCTTTTTATGCCTCTTGTTCAAAGCGTTTAAGTGCCTTTTAGATCAGAGATTGAACCATCGACATTATAAAGTGGAACCTTTTAATACCAAAATACACTTCCAGAGTAAAATTCCATTATGGGAAAAAGCATTTCACAGTACTAGGCCAGATAATAATTCTCTCACGTGTAATAGCAGCTATGAAGTGTTTGATGATAAACAGAGTTTCTCAGTATTGTAATAAGGCAACCCACACTGCTCTGTGAGTGTGTGTGTGTGTGTTGTACACACATAACAAGTCACTTCTCATCTCTGGGCACCAGTTTCTTTATCTGTAAATAGTGGGAATTGGACTTGATGGGCTTCAAGGTGCTTTCTGCTGTCAGACTATATAGAAAAGCTATCTTTTCACTCTGGGTTTCCATTTTCTCATCCTTAAAATGAGGGTTTTTTTTTATCAATCAGGAAACTTTTAGTTGCAAGCGATAAAGTGGCTTAAGCAAAAAAAAAAAAAAAAAAGACCATGATGGCTCATGGCTCACATAACTAAGAACCTCAGGCATGTGTGAGTGTGCAGAATTCAGGCAAGTTTGCATCAAGATGCTCCAGCAATGTCAGGGTTACCAGGACTTGGATTTCCTCTGCCCCTTGACACCCCAGCCAGTCAGGCTCCCTTTCAGACTGCCCTCTTGCTCACCTCATGGAATACTCATTGCCTGGCCATGCCAGCATTAGACCTTCTTTCTCCAAATATTTTCAACAAAAGTCTCAGGATCGACTCTCATTGGCTCAGATGGGATCACATGACTGTTCCTGAGCCAATCACCAGCTTCCAGACTGCAAGCTGCTCTGATTGGCTAGGCCTCAGTCACAGGCTCACTCCACAGCAAAATGGTCAGGCCCTGACAACTGCAAGGTGAAAGTCATAGTCATTGGGTCCGCATTGGACCCCTGGGATGTGGCTGATCAAGAAAGGGAAGAGACTGTCAGGGACCGGAAACAATAAATGTCTGTCTGGGGTTTCAACTAGCTCTAGTTGGCCTTGAGGCTTAAGCTTGTGCAGAATAGATGCTTAGTGCTGGAGGCACTTTTGAGATGATTAAATGCAACTTTTTGCTGATAGTAGAGGAAATGGAGGCTCATTAGGGAGAAGTGACTGGTTCAAGGTCACCGGGGTCTTTAGTAGCAGAATGGGCCTAATGTAATGACTGCTACAGAAACTCAGGTCTTTGCAGAGTCTGGCTGGGGCTTTGCTGTTCAAACTTGCTTCTGCTGACAGCAATCCTTTAACACAGCTGGTGTAGGATACTCCAAGTGGGCCGATACCTTCCAAGTTTCCTGACTGCAGGGTCAGGACTCCCAGGTCTGATTTCTCACGATGCTACTGCTTTGCTGTGTACTCCTACTCAAGTCACTTAACCACTCTGGGCATCACTTTCTCAATTTGTAAATGTGCTCTCATAGCAAAGCTCCCTCTTATTGTCTATTCTCACGTGCATACCCTTGGGGTTTCTCATCTTTTAGAAGAAGGTGGTCTAACATAGTCTTCTATGGTCTGGGTTTCTAGGAAAGTGTGGTTAAGCTTTCTTAGGGACTGTTTGTATTTTTTTTTTTTTGAGTTGAAGTCTCACTCCGTTGCCCAGGCTGGAGAGCCATGGCACACTCACGGCCACTGCAGTGTTGACCTGCTGGGCTCCAGCGATCCTTCCACCTCAGTCTTCCAAGGAGCTGGAACCACAGGTGTGCGCTACCACACCTGGTTATTTTTTTTTTAATTGTAAAGACAAGGTCTCACCAAGTTGCCCAGGCCGGTCTCGAACCTGCGGACTCAGGCAATCCACTCATCTCGGCCTCCCAAAGTGCTGGGATTACAGGCTGAGCCACCGAGCCCGGCCTAGTGTTTGTATTTTAACAAATGAGTTTAGAGAATACAGCAACTCTCTGATAATAAGAGTGTTCCAGGCAATGTGAGAAAAGACACACCTAGGTTCAAACCTGGACTTCTCCCTGTGTGTGGCCCTGAGCAGCTGATTTCACATTTTCAGACTTCTGTTTCCTTCTCTGGAAAGTGATGACCTCGCAGAGTTATTGTAAGGATAAAATGATGCTCAGCCCCAGGCTTGGGACAGAGCAGGCTCTGATTCGGAGAGAACATTTAACAGTGGAGACCGGCCCAGCAACGGCTGAGGGTAGGCGATGTTGATTGTTGGGGCAGGCTCTCTTGAACTCCATGCAGGAACCAGGCAGCCACAGCCACCACGGCTGCCATGGTGGGTTGAATTGTGTCCCCCAAAAGATACATCCAAGTTCTAAATCCAGGCACCTGTGAACATGATCTTTGGAAACAAAGTCTTTGAGGATGTAATTCATTTGTAAGGATCTTGAGGTGAGAGCGTCCTGCATTTAGAATGGACCTAAATGTAATGACTGGTTTCCTTAAAAGAGAGAGGGAGACCTGAGACTTGGAAAGAGGGCCGTGAGAAGACAGAGGCAGGGTTATGGGAGTGATGCTACCACAAGCCAAGGAATGCCAGGGGCCACTGGGAGCTGGAAGAGGCAGGGAGGGATTCTTTCCTGGAACCTCTGGCGGGAGCACAGCTCTGAGGGCGCCTCGATGTAGGACTTTCGGCCTCCAGAACTGTGCATCGCTGTTGTTGTAGGTCACCAAGTTGGTGGTAAGTTGTTGCAGCGACCCCAGGACACGAACACAGCTGCCAACATGACTTTATGATAAGACAGAAACTTTATATGTTCTGTGATGCGGACTCAAACTGCCTTTCTGGCTACAAAAGAATTCTTATCTCCGTCTTTCTCTCTCCCTCTTACCCCTCCCTCCATTCATTGCCAGCATGTGCCCTATCTTTATGTTTGGTCTGATTTACCCAGAGAAATTTTCCCTACTGAGCTGATTAATCAAAATACCGAGTCATTCATATGACACTTAGAAATTCCTGATCATGCTTCGAAATAGTCAGTTGCAGATATGTACAAATAAACCCGGCTACGAATCAGAGTGATTATTAGTGATTTAATTCACTCCAGGATCACGGCGGGGGGGGGGTGTGAAATCATATGACAGGAATGTGTTTTTAATGATATGCTCTTACTAATAGAAAAGATATTATACACGCTCAGGCTTCTGGTAAGTCAAGCATACCAAACAATTCATGTAGTCATTCGACAAACATTGAACAGGTGTGGACTGTGTGCCGGGCGCTGTGTGAGGTTTCTGCCCTGGAACCTTCAGTCTAGTGCGGAAGACAAACAACGGAATATGCGATTGCATTTGGGCTTCGAAGTTGGTGACAAGTGCTTTCAAGGGAAGTGGGACACTGAGAGAGAGGCTGAGGACAGGCATGGGTGAGGACATGGGTTACAGGGCTGTCACCCTAAATAGAACACCGAGAGAAGCTCTCTAAGAGAAAAGATGTTTGTCTGGGACTTGAGCCTTGTGGTGGAAATACGTGTGTCATAGGAAACTGTGTGTGTATTCAGGGAGGTCAAGGGCGACAAAGGTTTTTAAAGGAAAAAAAAAAATGAGGATTGCATCATTGTTTTAAAATAAGTACCCTTGGCTACAAAGATTAGAGAGAAAGGTGATGCCTTTCTGAGATTGGACAGGCAGCTGCTGGTCAGACGTCCTTGCAGAAGTGTGTGTGTGTGTGTGTGTGTGTCTGTGTGTGTGTGTACTTGTGTAAAACATTGTGTGTCCTTTGTGCAAAGTTGTATCTTTCTGCAGTCTTTTGTGGTGGTTTTTGTTATCAGGAGTGCAAGCATGAGAACCCTCTCCTTGGCCTTCCCCAGCTCTGTTTGTCAGGGTTTTCTTAACAGGACTGATGTCATTTTGATTCTGACAACTTTCACCCAGTCCTGCACTTGTTAGCTGTATGCCTAAGACAAGCTGCCTGACGTCACTGCATCTCTGTTTGGCTCCTTGGAACTTGGACGTAGCCTTTTCTCTTAAGTCACAGTCTTTTGGGGGGTTTCGGTGGATGTTCTGAAATGTTTATTAAGCTCTTCTAACATGGCAAGATTCAGACTCCAAACCTGGTCTCCCCTGTGGTAGGCGGCAGCTGAAATCTGTGCTCTGTCCTTTCAGCCTTCCAATTGCTGATCCTTCCTCGGGTCCCTTGACAACCTGCTTATGCTTGTGCAGCTTCCAAAGCAGCCAAGGATTTCGGGGGTGTTTATACCGAGGTTTCAGGACTGCCCCTCAGAGCTCCCCTCATTCTGGGATGTCCACCCTCACTCAGTTTCCAATCGCTTTAGCAGTTCAGAACTCCTTTCTCTGACTGCTCAGAAGAATACAACTGTCACTGTTCTCTTGAGTTCTAGCTACCTGGTGGCATGCAGCCTGGGAGGTGTCCTCAGTGGAAAAGTCAAATAAGCATAGCTCTCCCTCAGTGTGGCTCCCTCTTTCAAGGTTAAAATACTCCTCAGCCTCTGCCTGTCTGTTTTTGGCTACTGTCAAGAGGGAGTTTAACGTGATATTTGAGGTTGGACAATTAAGTTTGCAAACTTGTCACCGTGCATGTATGTTGGCAGCACTGTATAAACAATTCAATAAAGTTTCATAACCTTGGTATTTCAGTGTCTCACAGCTGTGTGCGGGTTGACGTGTGGTGGTGTCTTGCTGAGTGCTGTTCATTATTGTTGCTGCATGTTTTATGTTTCGTGGTGAGAATGTCAGGGCAAAGAACAAACATCAAACTTCTTGTTAAGCTTGGCAAAAATGATAGTGAAATCAGGGACGTGTTAGCCCAAGTTTATGGAGATAATGCCATGAAGAAGATGGCAGTGTACAAATGGATTAAATGTTTTTTTGAGGGAAGAGAAAGCATCACTGATGAAGAGAGGTCTGGATGGCCAGTAATGAGCAGAACTGATGAAAACATTGTGAAAATTCATCAAATTGTGTGTCAAAATCGTTGTCTGGTTGTGAGAAGCATAGCAGACCAAATAAACATTGATAGAGAAACAGGAAAATCTTGACTGAAAGTCTTGGCATGAAAAAGATGCAAAAATGGTCCAGAAGGAGCTCTTGCATCACGACAATGCACCAGCTCACACAGCACTGTCTGTGAGGGAGTTTTTAGCCAGTAAGCAAATAACTGTATGGGAACACCCTCCCTACTCCCCAATCTGGCCCCCAGGGACTTTTTCCTTCACCCAAAGACAAAGGAAATATTGAAAGGAAGACATTTTGATGGCATTCAGGACTTCAAGGTTAATATGACATCAGCTCTGATGGTCTTTCCAGAAAAAGAGTTCCAAAACTGCTTTGACGGGTGGACTAGGCGCTGGTGTTGGTGCATAGCTTTCCAAGGGGAGTACTTTAAAAGTGACCAAAGTGATATTTGGCAATGAGATATGGAGCATTTTTTTCTAGGATGAGTTCATGAACTTAATTGTTGGACCTCGTACACACTCCACCATTGCCACCAGACTCTGGTTTCTTTTAAATTTACACTCACTCCTTAAGTTAGCTCACCTATTCCATGGATACTACCTTCCCATTTCCAGCACACCAATGAGATGCTGATGATTCCTGTGTTTATCTCTACCACCCTCTGAAATCTGAAATCAGTGTAGATGTGAACATAAAGATTTAAGTAGGCCAAGTGTGATGGCTCATGCCTGTGATTACAGCACTTTGGGAGACTGAGGCAAGAGGACTGCCTGAGCCCAGGAGCTCGAGACCAGCCTGGACAACATGGTGAGACCTCATCTCTACAGTAACAAACCTCCCCCCACAAAACAACCTCCAAACTTAGCCTGGCATGGTGGCATGCACCTATGGTCCCAGCTACTTGGAAGGCTGAAGTGGAAGGATCACCTGGGCCCAGCAGGTCGACGGTGTGGTGGCCATGATCGTGTTCCTGTACTCCAGCCTGGATGACAGAGTGAGACTCTGACTCGAACAAAAATAACTCATCATCAACCAGGCATAGTGGTTTGCTCCTATAGCTACTTGGGAACCTAAGGCGAGAGGATTGCTTCAGGCTAGGAGTTCAAGACCAGTCTGGGCAAGACCCAGTCTCTTAAAAAACAAAAAAACAAAAAAAGAATGTTAAGATAGAGAAAAGATGACTTAGAAGTTGGAGCCAAAGAAGCAGCATTGGCAAAAGGAGCTTTCAGGGAGAAAAACAGAAATCAAGGCAAAGCAATGTTTTGGAGGCCAAGAGAAGAAAGTGGTCAAAGAATAAACTGGTTCATCATGAATGTGAGAGGAGGTCCCATAAGATAAGAACAAAACAACGGTCATCGTCACTAGTGCCACACGGTCATGGGTGGCCATGGCGAGAGTGCTTTTGGTCGTGTGAAGATGGCAGATGCCATAGGAAGGAAGTTCAAGTGCAACTGGAGATGAGGATCTGTCTAAAGAGAGGGGTCAGGAGAGGGGTCAGCCATGCGCGGGGGCTCATGCCTACAATCCCAGCGTTACAGCCAGATGGCGAGAAAGGAGAATCGCCAGCACACCAGGTTTAAATTATGAGTCCCTTGTTTAAGCCAGAGACCGAGGGAGGCTATTGCCATAAAAGCTCTTGGCCCTGAGCAGAGCAAGTAAGGAACTTTTAAAGGCAAGAACCGCAAGTGGGCTACATAGCAACTTGGTGACCATAGCAACCATAAACCAGCAACTTAGCAACCAAAATGGGAACTTTTGCTTTTTAGGGAGTTTTGATGAACTTTATGTCCCAGGCACGGGTGGAAAATAGTTTAGGCTGGGTACGGTGGCTCAGTCTGTATTCCCAGCACTTATGGGAGGCCAAGGTGAGTGGATTGCCTGAGCTTGCTGGTTTGAGACCCGTGTGGGCAACTTGGCAAAACCTCATCTCTACAATAAATCAAAAACTAGCCGGGCATGGTAGTGCACACCTATAATTCCAGCTACTTGGAAGGCTGAGGCGGAAGGATTGCCAGAGCCCAGCAAGTCGAGGCTGCGGTGACCAGGGGCGTGCCACTGAATCCAGTCTGGGTGACAGAGTGAGACTCCAACTCAAAAAAATAAATAAATAAAAGATATGGTTTAAGGCAGTTACATAGAGACAAGGTGGACGAACTATTACATAATGGAGTTACCTTGGTTAGGTTACTAACAAACAATTTCACGCAGGAGGACATCTCTGGGTAGCAAGCAGTTAAGATGGAATATTTTAAAACAAAATGAAGTTATTTATTTTAAACAAGCTATTATAAGATTTACAGACATTTCACCAGCACTTGGGGAGGCCGAGGCAGGAGGATCACCTGAATTCAGGAACTTGAGACCAACCTGGAAAACATAGCAAGCCCTTGTCACTACAAAAAAAGTCAAAGAATTAGCTGGGCGTGGTGGCATGAGCTCACAGTTCCAGCTACTCAGGAGGCTGAGGCAGAGGATGACTCTGTGCCCACAATCGAGGCTGCAGTGAGCCGTGATTGTGCCACTGCACTCTAGTCTGGGCAATAGAGTGAGATCCTGACTAAAAAAATAAAAATAAAAGTAAAAATTTAAAAAAATAAAGAGAGGGTCATAGCTAAGCAGGTGTAGTCCAACTTTTCAAATGTACTAAGCCTCTTTCATACTTTCATGCCCTTGCTTATATCCTTCCACCTGCCAGGATGCCCTTCCTGTCCCCGTCTGCTTTTTTCACTTCTACGCATCCCTCAGAACCCCACTCCCAGTCCAGCCTGACCACCAGGCTCAGTACCATCGCTGGGTAAGTGTCTCTTCTCCTTCCTCCTTCACCCCCTACTCACCACTGTCATGGCTACTGGGGTTAAATCATATTCACTTCCTTCCCCCTGAGTTTTGAATTCAATGGAAATATAGACATAGACTCAAGCAGATAATATACAAATGTCAGCTTTCTGACAGGCAAATCTTGATTGGAGAACATGTCTTGACCTGGGCTAAGTGGACCTCCTTAGACTTCCTCCTAGATCTAAACCTTGGGGCAACTCCCCTGAGCCAAGCCACTCACAGCCAGATGCTAGGAGTCTCTGCCCACACCTGTGAGCCTCAAGAGAGTGGCACATGCTTCCAGACCGGAGTTAGGAGGCATGCCCCAGGTCTGACACAAACTTTCTTACACCTTGGAGGCAGGAGCAGGCAGAGAGAGAGAGAGAGAGACAGAGAGAGAGAGAGAGAGAGAGAGAGAGAGTGAATGAGAGAGAAGGAGGGACTCAGCTCCATGTTAAGTGCTTTTTCTTAGTCTTACCAATCAGACCATAATGGACACAAGCTTGGCCACTCATTACTTGTAAATCAAAATAAACAAGTGGAAGGAAGATGATTTTATTCCAAAAACTGGCAGATCGGGAAATGGCCAGGCTCAAGCCTCACAGAAGCCAGTTCAGATTTTTAGACTGAATGTAAGGGTTTAGAAAGGGACACTCGGTATGGGGAAACATGCAGGTGTGCATGGGGTGTGTCTGGAGGCCTTACCTTGGCGGGTAGTCTTGGGCCTGGGTGGTGTCATCTTGGGCAGGTTATGAGCCAACCATCTTGGGACGTCCCCTAGGAGGGAAGGTCAGACTGTTTTAAGATTAGCCCATGGGATTTCTAACCAAGTGCCCAGTTGCATAAGCATACGTGGTGCAAGGGAGTGACTGGTAGATAAAGGGGGGAATATAAGTTTATTTAAAAAATATATTTTATTTTAAAGATGTAGGGTACAATTCAGGACTAAGTATACAAGCGGACATCATACAGGTAAAGATCGGGCCCCACTTTGCTTGGTTTGAGATCAGATACCCTTATTGTTGGGGTGCCCTGCTCCCCTCTGAGAATATAAGTTTCTAAAACATGTTTCAAGGTTTAGAATTAAGAAAGAAAGAAAAACCTTGAAATTCATTGTAAGACAGAGATACTCAGTTACAAGACAACTCACTTAGCCTTACTTGGTAGGGGTGAGTGAAGGGCTAAAGTTTCTTTCCGACAGTGCGACCCCTGGGGTGTGAAATGGAATTTTCCTCACGAACACTGGTGGGTGGGTGCAGCAGTCACCCTCACATACTGCCCCTCACTTGTCCTGTAACTATCAGTTCGTGTCCGGACACCCCAGTAGGATGTGGTCTCTTGTGGACAGCAGTCTTGCTTGTCCATCCCTATCCTGAGGGCTTAGCACAGTGGCTGGGCCACAATAGATGCTCAGTCAATATTTGTTCAATAGTAAATGAGAAAGAACTCCAGGCGAAACCCATAGAGGCATCTACAGGCTCTGCAATGTGCCCCGAATCTTCTTAAAACTGTCTAACAGGTTTTCAAAACACCTGAGGCTTACCTCTGTGTTAAGCTAAGACCATGACAAGGGAAAGAATGATGAAATTCACACATTATTCTGCGGTTTGTATTTTAATTCCCAAAGATAAATGCTACCTTGGTTAAATCGCGCTTTACGCCTCTGTTGCAGGTGTTAGCTTACGAAAATATCGGCTGAGCTCAGCTCCCTGGTGTGACATGCAAGTCCTGGAAAATTCAAACATACTTGTGCATTGCAGGCTGATTTCTTTTATTAATGGTCACTAATGGTCTGCAATCAAGCCACACCTGTGAAAGGCAAAGCAAAAATGACTTGCTTGCTTGAAGGGAATATAGTTTATCAACTTGCTGATTATTCATTCTCTCTTGCAAATGCCAGAGACTGTGCAGTAAGAGAGAGAGAGAAAAAAAATGTCCACTTATCTAATTTTAGTAGATAGTGTGGTATTATTGTGGGGTTTGTTTTTGTTTTTGGTTTTTTTTGAGTCAGGGTCTCACTCTGTCACACAGGCTGGAATTCAGTGGCATGATCATGGCTCAACGTGGCCTCGACCTCCTGGGCTCAGGCAATCCTTCCGCCTCAGCCTCCCAAGTAACTGGCACTACAGGTGTGCATCACCGTGCCCAGCTACTTATTTGATTTTTTGTAGAAAGAAGGTCTTGCCATGTTTTCTAGGTGGTCTTGAACTCCTGGACTCAAGCAATCCTCTCGCTTTGGCCTCCCCAAATGCTGGCATCACAGGCATGTGCCACTGCGCCCGGACTATCATGGCTTTGGAGTCAGATAGCCTTGGATATAAAACCCCACTCAGTCACTAATTAGCCACAATCACAGCTAAAGATACTATTTCTCATCTGTTAGGTAAAAGCAGTCACACTGTCTTTCAGGGATGATCATGAGGGTTTGAGAAGTCAGCATCCTCCAAGACCTCCCATAATACCAGTGCAACACAATTTCATTACTGTCTCCATTCGCTGCTTTCCTGGGACTTCTGTCAATTGATTTAATATTTCAGAGCACAGTGTGCCAACATCTCTCTCTCTCTCTCTCTCTCTCTGTCTCTCTCTCTCTCTCTGAGTTCACACTTTGGCCTCCTAGAAGTTTCCCTCTAACCTGAGCAACAGAAGAAGAAAGAACTCTGGCCTGCTCACAAACAGGATGCTGCAAAATGTTGGCGCAAGATGGAGATGGACCCTGAACCCAGGCCTCCGGAGGGCGGGGAGAAGCCAGTCTCTGGGGGTGTGGGTCGGACTTGGATGCAGACCTAAACTGCAGTGCTGCGTTTTGGTACCTGTGTGTATTCATCTCCTACAGCTGCCGTAACACAACATCAGAGACTGCGTGGCCTAAACCACAGAAAGGTGTTTTCTCACAGTCCAAGATCAGGTGTCAGGAGAGGTGATTTCTTCTGAGGCCTCTGTCACCAGCGTCTCACTCTGTCACCCAGGCTGGAGTGAAGTGGCATTATCACAGCTCACTGTGGCTTCGACCTCTTGGGCTCAGGCACTCCTTCCGCCTTAGCCTCCCAAGTAGCTGACACTACAGGCGTGTGCCACCATGCCCAGCTACATATTTGATTTTTTGTAGAAACAAGGTCTCTCCATGTTGGCCTCTGGATGGCTGTCTTTTCCCCATGTCTTCACATGGTCTTCCCTTGCATGTCTCTATGTCCACATCTTCCCCTCTTACAAGGACACCAGTCTGATTGGATTAGCCCACCCTAAAGACCTTATTTTAATTGAATCCCTTCTTGATAGGCCTTAACTCCAAATGCAGGGACATTCTGAGGTGAGGGGTTAAGACGTCCACACAGGAATGGGGCAGTGGGGGGGGGGAAGGAAAGGGGAAGGGATTCAGCTCATTACACCATAGAATTAGTGCCTGAGGGGCAGTCCAGAAGACAGGTGACACCTGACATTCTGAGACCCACCACATGTCCACGTGGGGGTCTACCCCCACCACTCTCTAGGGTGGAGAAGGGACAAGAGACACCAGGGTCCTTCTCAGGGACACCCTTCCTGTCCTTCTTTCGTCTCCCTGTTCCCTCTTCTAGGAACCATATCCAGTGTTGGTCAGGACAGAGGGCTTCTGAAGACACTTCTACTGTGCTCTCTGGCCTATTCGCTGAGGCTTTGACCTTGGTACTTAAAACAATATGTTTTTAAAACTCAAGAAAGCTTCTGTGAGTTATATCACGTGTCATGAGTTTCAGGTTTTTTAAAATTTGAAATCTGAATTGTCATCTCGGTTTCCTTTCTTGTGGCATTCCTCCTCTGAGGCATGGGGCTGGAATGTTCTTGTTGCCTGGATTGGGAAGAAACTACAAAGTCAGTGAAGGGAGTGTGGGAGGGGGAAGGAGGGCAGAGTGATTTGTATAAACAAAGTGCAAACCCAGAACTCTGCCTTTAAAAGACCTGCACACGTCTGTTTGGCGCAGCTCTATTCACAATAGCAAGAACAGGGAACCAACTGTGTTGCCTATCAAAGCTGGACTGGATAAAAAAAAGTGGTACATATATACAATGAAATAGTATGCAGCCATAAAGAAGGACAAACATATGGACTTTGCAGCAACTTGGATGGATTTGGAGTCGATCATACTCAGTGATCTGTCACAGAAACAAAGAACAGAGCACCATATGTTCTCATTCATAAAGAGACCTTGAACAATTATAATACTGTAAGAAAGGGACTGGCAGTAGTGGGAAACTGTCATGGGACGGGGTGGGATTTGCAGTTGGGGAAACTGCTAAGGGAGGGAGGGGTATACCTCATCAACAAGGGTACCTGCATAATCAATGTTTGTATATCTAACCCGGAATTGTACCCCACATCTTTATAATTTAAAAAAATTCTAAAGTTTTCTAAGTAGACAATTATCTGGCAGGATCAACAAAACTCTAGATACATGAAATTGTATCTTTTGACACAGTAATCCTATTTCAGAAAGGAAATAATACAAAAGAAGGAAAAAACTATATAAATGTTTTATAATTTTGAAAAACTGAAGCAATCCACAAGTTATATAGGAACATTATTAGTTAACTCAGGGCTCATTTTCTTAATGGAATATTCCACAGCCATTAGAATTATAACCATAAAGGCCATATTGCAATACTGACAATGCTTACAACATAGTAGACATAATATTAGATAAGAAAACAAGATAGAAAATTTCACATACACTCTGATCACGATTATGTAAAGAAGATAAATGGGAATATCCAAAAACTATACTGGATTCCTTCTCAGAAGTCAACCTTTATGCCAAACAAACTCACCACTGAAGAAGAGAAGAATGATGACGAATACCAGGTGGATTTCAACTTGGAAGAAATCTGTGAGGCAAAAGAATGATTATTTTGATAAATAAAACCAGAAAATTATTTAAAATTTAACAAATGGCTACTATATGCTTAACATTATTCTAGTTACCATGACTACATGAAAAAGGACTTGGGGTTTGCTGTCAAGGTATTTAAAGAGAAAAGATATGAGTCTATGAGACACAGCAAACTGAGAAAACAATAAACTATAATAATTATGTTGTCAAGTTCCAGGACAGTGCTGGTCTAAAAAAAATTTTCAGTCATTATATTTTCCTCATTTTGGGCCTAGAAAATGCACCATAAACCTAACATTACGAAAATATCTAGTATGGCTTAACACAATAGATGTTGAATTTAAGATAGGATACAATCAACGTAAATATAAACATACTATAAATAATATAGAATGTAATCAGTGTAAGTATAAATCAAACAGGAAAAAATCACATGTAAGTAAAATATGCCCAGATACTTGTTTACAACAGCTTTGTGTGTAATAGCCCAAGACTTGGAAACAACCCCAATGTCTGCAATTGGATGGGTGAATTAGGAAACTATTCTGGTATATTCATACATTGTGTTAACTTTAGAATCAAAAACATTATGTGTTTGTGTGTGTGTGTGTTGTTGTTGTTTTTTTTCTGAGAAACAGCTTGCATTTACTACGTAAAATTTCTCAGGGGTCTGTGAACCAAAAAAGGTGAAGGACTACTATGTTACAGTGTGTGCATATAAAAAGCAAATAAAAAGAAATGAATTGTCTGGGTGCAGTGGCTCAAGCCTATAATCCCAGCACTTTGGGGGTGGGGGGCGAGGCAAGAGGATTGCCTGAGCTCACGAGTTTGAGACCAGCCTGGGCAACATGGTGAGACCTCGTCTCTACAATAAATCAAAAACTGAGCTGGGCATGATAGTGTGTGCCTATAGTTCCAGCTACTCGGAAGGCTGAGGTAGAAGGATCACTGGAGCCCAGCAGGTCGATGCTGGGGTGGCAGTGAGCATGCCACTGCACTCCAGCCTGGGCGACAAAGTGAGACTCCAACTCAAAAATTAAAAAAAGAAACAAATTATTGATAGGTGCAACAAATTATAATAATTATGGTGGGTAGCAGAAGTCAGACATAAAAAGAGTACATACTGTATGAATGTACTTATTTAAAACTAGAAATTGCAAATGGATTTGTAGTATCAGAAAGTAGATCAGTGGTAACCTGGGGATGATAGGGAAGCAGGAAACTTTTCGGGATGATAGATATAATATTTCAGTATGTTGATTGTGATGTTTTCACAGGTATATACAAATGTTAAAATTTATCAAACTGTACACTTCAGATATGTACAGCTTATTTCATGTCAATTTTATTTCAATAAAGTTGTTTTGAAATGCCACAGGTGCCTTATAGGTAAAAATATGTTTTATAGGTGATATTTGATAGGGCAAAATCAGTAAATGGGGAAGGGAGGATCACTTATAGTAAGATAACTCTCAAACTGTAACTCTCTAAAAAAGTTTGTATATATGTGACGGGAGTTGATTTAAGAAATATTCAATCTGCTGGGCTCGGTGGCTCAGCCTGTAATCCCCCGCCTTGGGAGGCTGAGGTGAGTGGATTGCCTGAGCCCGCGGGTTCGAGACCCACCTGGGCAAGCGAGACCTCATCTCTACAATAAATAAAAAAATTAGCCGGGTGTGGTAGTGCACGCCTGTAGTTCCAGCTACTCGTTAGGCTGAGGCGGAAGGATCGCCGGAGCCCAGCAGGTCGAGGCTGCGGTGGCCAGGAGCGGCCACTGCACTCCAGTCTGGGCAACAGAATGAGACTC
>CAUYQG010204256.1:0-14154 GCA_963574415.1 Tarsius wallacei | reverse complement strand
GACTCAAGGGCCCTAGTCTCTGTTTGTCCTCCATGCTGGTTCCTTTCTGAGGACACGGAAGCCTCCAGAGTTTCTCTGAGTTTTTTTGAGTTGGAGTCTCACTCTGTCACGCAGACTGGCCGCTCCTGGCCACCGCAGCCTCAACTTTATAAATTCACTGAGCTTATACATAGGATCTACACAGCTTTCCATATATACTACAGAAGTATAATACACATTATACGTTTCTTCTCTAAATGCCAACAGATTTCGAGGAGGTCACTTGAACCCCTAGTTTCTTCCACCAAATGAGATGGTGGACCAGATGACCCCAGTCCTGAAACTTCTGGGTGCTACCATTATGAGCATATGATGAATGCATAGCATTGGTATTCCTGCTATTAGTGACTCAATTAACAATCAGAACATGGGCAAAGTTGCCACAGCCCTTCCCAGAAAGTACATGAACTGGAGACTGTGTAAATTTGCTGCGTGGGGATTGCTACAGAATGATTGGAACCACAGAGCTTATGTTGATAGCAAAGAAGTAGAATTAGGGCGGCTGTCAGTGCAGGCCTCCACTTTAAAAGCAGATACTCATCATACAGCTAGTGATGTGTGCGATCGCATTAATTCAAGAGCCAATATTTCCCTAATAGTTTCTTCTCAAATATAACTGCCGGAAATTATGGTTCTGATAAAATAGGTTACAAAAACTTCCAACCAATCCTGTAGTTCAGTGTTTCGAGCAGTTCCTTCCCTGAGTTGTTTAATATAAAGTGAAATTAAAGGTGACTTGTACAGTGCCTGATTGGCAGCTAGGGAAAATCAGCATTTCTACTATCAGTGAGAGGTTGCCAATCACATCTCACAATGGATGGGAAAAGACCTAGGCTGAAGGAGATTTGTTGGCTGACAGAAGAAATTACCCTGACCTCCTTTTGATAAGAAAATGAGCTATACCTGTCTTTCTTTGTGCTTTTCCTGCCATTTGAATCTCTTGGAAGGCAAAATATATTTAGTAGGAAGCAGAAGGAAAAATAATGAGCTTGATATCCACTACACAATCAAACTAGGTGGTCAGCACCTGGATACCAGATCCACAGGGAAGTTCTTAAAATCTTATGGTCCCTTTCGAAAGCCTCTAAAGTCCCCTAGAAACAAGTCACCTGATTCTACTAAGCCACCTGCCTTCATCCCACTGAAAACCATTCCGGAAAAGCCTGCCAGACATGCTCTCTGATGGCCATTCCCCAAGAATAATCCTTTAGTACAAACATAGAAGTGTATTATTTTAGTCTTCCAGCAAACGTGAAGGGAAACAATGAAATGAAGGAAATGCAAATCATGAGTTGCCACATAAGATCCTAATTACCATAATCTGACCCATCCTCCTTCCCATTGCCGGAAAGTCAGCATTCTGGAGGAGAGGAAGCCAAACAAGCAAGATAACAGCCTTCTGTTCTCTCTCCCCCTCCCTCGCCTCTCTCTTTCTTTCTCTCTTCCTTAAATGATGTTCATTAAGACAGAGATTCTTCTAACAGTTTGTAAGCCTCAATTGTATTAGCAACAGCTTTGTGTGACTTGATAAAATGAGCTAGAGGAAAGGAAAGGGAGCTGAAAAGCAGACACACGCTGTCTTTTTATTCCCCAAAGCAACTGTCAGTCTCAGAATATTTTTGTAGAACCTGCCAGAAATCTCTCTGGAATCATCCCTATTGCATACGGAACAGTAAATCTAAAAAGTCCAGGTCTTCTGTTGCGTGTTAGAAAATCTTAGTAATTCAGAAAAGGCCAGTTTAAACTTCACACATCCAGTCACATCAATAACACCACTCTTTCCACCCCCGCACAGCCCCTGGAATATTTCTTTTTCCTAAGTTACTCAGAGTTTTGCCTTGTCCCTGACTTTCCCCAAACTCCTTGAGGTAGGTTAATGTAGCATAGCTTCTTACGTTTATGGTACTACGTGAGCCAGGCTGGGAGACCTACAAAGTGTGTTAACTTCATGCCTGTCAGAATTCACCTGAAATATGCCCTGGATCTGAAAATATATCCCTGCCCACCTTAGTGCTGGGGCTTCTGCCTTTTGTTGTGACAATTGCCATAGAAATTGGCTGTATTGACACCCTTCAGCTCATGTATGGGATATGATATGGTGTTTCAATAGCAGCTTTAAATCAACTTGCTGAGGTCTCAGTAGTACGGCCCCAAGTTAGGGCTCAAGCAAGCCAGTAATGAAGTCACAAGGCTCACAGCTCTGTGACAGCATGTGCACCAACAGTGAAGGAACTGCTCCACTGATCTTTTGTAAAAAACATTTTATAGTGTGTGACCACATGGGCTGCTTTGTTTACAACCAGTGTAAAGGCAAGACACAATTTAGCAAGACAAAGTACATGTTTTCAAGAAGCAAGAACGTCCTTGAGAAACCAGTCTCCTTGTTAGCATTGGTGTGGGGGTGGCCACTTAAGGCAGGCCAAGAGTTGGCCGAGTAGTTGGAGGAACCAGGCAGAGTAAACGATTATGAGGCTGCATTTGAAGGTCATGAAGTCAATGAGCAAAGTGAGAAATTCATGTGATACTGGGAGTTTGGAGTAAATCCGTACTTTATATCCAAGTGAACTGTGACAAGAGGAAAACGCAGCCAGGAAGGTATGGAAAATGAGGTCAAGTTGGAGTCGGGGGCTACAAGTCAAGCAGAAAGGACATAACAGGCAATCTGGTTAAGAGGCCGTATTAATTTGGATGCTCTTGGCTTCAAGTAACAGAAAACATAGCTCAAAGTGGCTTAAACAGTAAAGACATGTTTGGGCTAGAATAACTAGAAGTCCAAAAGTAGGAGGGCTTTAGGCTTTGCTGACTCAGCAGCCAGTCATTTCATAAAGGACCTACATTTTATCTATCTATCTTCTGCCTTACACACATGGGTTTCCATGCTTTCTCACTCACAACCAGGGAAAGCAATGGGAGTTATTCCTAGAAAATGTCCTAGAGGAATGAGAAGAAATCTTCCCAAAAACCTCTGCAGACTTATAGCATCTCATTGACCTGAATTGTATCTTGTGTTCTTCCCTGTACCAATCACAACCAGTTAATATTATTTTTATTGGTTTAAATGCATCAAAGTCCATTCCTGAAACAGAAAATGGGTCAGCTTTGCCTAAATTAATGGGAAGCATGGAGGAGAAGTAGAAAATGAATCAAAGTCAGTGATCTCCTACGAAAGAGAAGAAGAGTTGTAAGCTGCATGGACAGCAGTGATCATCATTAATGCTGTTCACCAAGCATCTAGCACCAGAACTGCATCCGTGGAAAAAATAACCTACAAAGTAGAAAACAAAAATTTTAAGTATCACATTTATTAAAATATATTTTAGTTTTTTAACTACTTTTGAAGTATGAAAGTTATCACTAATTGATATGTGTATAGAACTACACATAGGCAGTGTTGACTGCTCTGGTGTATAGTCTACCACAAAAATTAGAAGTTGGTACCATGTCATCTAAAATTGCTTTTTTTCTAAAATGACAATATTTTTAAAACAGATAAAATATACATAATAAGTGCAAATTATCTTAACAACAAGAAAGATACATGCTGGAAAGTTCTCTAGATTTTTTTTTTGAAAGCCTAGGTCTCAAAGGAAAATACAATTAAAAAGCTTCATTTTTTGAAATAATAACTACAATACCTCTTCTATATATCCATTCATATCTTCATTTTTTTAAAAAAAGCCTTAAAACCACCTCCTGTCTATGCTTCTACCTTTTTGGATTGACTCTGGCCTATGCATAGTGTAAAATTTTACCAACTACCTCAACAAGAATGAATTAATGTGAGGCTTTTCCATTTTATTTTCTTTTGAGAACTAGGCTAGCAAAAATCCAAAAATATCCAGAGACTTTCCAGCGCTTATCTTTCTTGGTATTTGGATAATTTATATTATATTCTATTTATTTATACTTTTTAAAATATTGCCATTTTATTTTTTTTTTAAAAGGCAATTATAAGATGGAACTCTTTGGTATAACCCAAGAAGAATATGGACAATTTTTCCTTTCCTGAGAGTAGTGTTTAAGATTCAGTGAGTTTTTCTCCTAAAGATAATTTTTATTACTACATTTGAAAACATCCTATCTGATTGTTGAGCATTTCCAGAGCAGAATACCTAGGTAATTTTGATTAGGTCTTAATCTCCAAAATGTGTTACGATGGCCTAGTGACAAGATGCTCAATTTTCAGATTTTTTTTTGCCCTGTTCACAAATGCAGTCATAATTCCCTACTTGAGAGCTATTTTTACTATCCTCCTTTCAGAGATGAAAATATGAAGCCACAAAAATTTGTATTAGGTTGTGTGCTGGCTTGTGAAAAGGGATTGGCCTAGGAGCCAGGAGAACGGGGATCTGGGTCCTGGCCCTGTCAGGCTGGTACTCAGAACAGCAAAGTTCAGATGGACAATAATGGGATTTCAGACACTTGCTGATGGGAAAGGTGTGCAGTAGCATATTCACATCCAGGCAGCCACTCCTGCCCCACCTAGGAAGGGATTTCCTTTGCTTTGAAAAATAACCTTCCTGGGTCTGTCTGATCAACAAGGAAAAGTGAAATGCTAGCATTGTCCATGGCCTGCCTAGTCCTCTGCTCACAGGCCAGGGAGAGACACATCCCAAAGCCCCCAGACTCTGACTTCCTTCTACAAGGGGGGGGACCCAAAAGAACCGGAATTATTTTTTGGATGATGAGCACCTTGTAGTACAGGCTTTCCCTGCTAGGTAAGTGTTCTAGGAACCCATCTGCATCAGTGCATCAGCTAGTATTGTTGTGAGAGGCTGAGTTCAGCTTCAGCGATTTTTTTTTTTTTTTTTTTTTTTGGAGACTCTTTCAATGCATTTACCCATTTCATGATGAGTGATTTACAAGTGAACCTGCCCACACTGCACTGAGTGTTCAACAGTTTTTGACCAAGAACGGCATGACCCCATGCCCTACCTTCCATTCATCAGATCTCACCCCAAGCGACTGTTTTTTGTTTTTCCAGATGAAAAAAAGTTCTCAAAGGGAAACTTTTGCTGAGGTGGAAGAAGTGAAACAAAAAACAGCAGAAGCACTAAAAGGCATCAAAAGTGACAAGTTCAAAAATTGTTCTGAGCAGTGGAAAAAGAGTCTCTATGGGTGCATTGCATCAGACAGACAGTACTTTGAAGGTGACTGGAGTTTAACATGCAAAAATAAACATACAATTTTTTACAAATAAATTCTGGGGTCTTGGGGGTCCCTCCTTATATATCATGACACAGTCAGGGAAGGGCGCATTCTTTGAGGCTCACCTTAGGGCACTGATAATCCTGGCATCTGGCTTTTCTGGTCACACTGTAGGAACTAGAAGCAGAGATCCTGCTGACAAGAGAGCCTGCTAGGTAGGGGAGTTTCTCCTAATGATTCCATCACGCTGTTGCTTCCCACACACTGTGCCCTGAAGCACCTCATTTTCCTTTTGCTTTTACCTTGATTAATGTCCTTCATAAGTTTGCCTTCCCACGGCTTCACCCGCAGACGCTGCCCAGGCATGCACTCTGCTGTCCTGATCTCTGGGAGTTGTTTACCATTGTCCTTGTCCACAATTATGTCAACAACCTTCTTCCCCTGACCCAAGGTCATTGGGAACTGAAGTCTCCTATTTTGCTCTTCCAGATGATCTTCCTTCTTGCAAGTGCAAGATCTCAGGTCTAGGCTTTGTCCTTTGGTGCTGAAATGTGAGCAGAGATTTAAAATAGTTACAGAGGTAGGTCATGGTAGGATTTGCTGTCCCTAAACCAAAGACGTTCTTACACCTAAGGCTGATGTTACCTTCCCTTTGAAAATCTACATTAATTATTGAATTTACATCTCAGTCTACCTAGTAGATTTATCTTATTAGAAAGGCAAAATGAACTTTAAAGATTGTCAAGTGAGCTTTTCCAGGAAGCCCTCAGGCTCCATGGCGTCTGCATGTGACTGGGGCTCAAATTCACTACTGAGAGACAGAGATCTCTGCACTCTCCTCCTACCTCTCCAACCACTCCTACCTGGGTTTCTTCCAACTACTCTTCCCCTAAACTCTCTTCCCCTCCTTCCTCTTCCTATGTGCCTTCCTTAAACTCATGCATTGTTTCAACCACCCATAATCAGCAACTCTGGCCACAACCACTCTTGATCTCGTAACCTGTGTAGATTGAACTAATTGTCCCTTTATATCCCCACCCAAACCTTTGCCTTCTTCTACCACCATCTACCCACTTCAAACACCTCTTTGAGTATTTCTTAGTAATCAAGTTCCTTTCCTTGCTAGCCAGAAAGACTGTGGGAAGAAGAAGCTATGTAAGAGACAGGAGCTAAGATACTAGAATTCCTACACACACTCTCAACTCTGGAGCCAAAACCAAAGAGGGAACAGGAAGCAGAGTGAAGTAGAAGACCCGGATAAAGTCTGGAGGCCCCCCAGAGCAGACAGGACCTTGGTCTGCCTTCCCTTTATGAGGCTACCAGCCTCATGGAGAAGTCCACATCCATTTGGCACTTGAGCCTCAGATTAGGATGAGCTGAGGGAGGCAATCAGGCAGGTGGGCTTGAGAATAGGTTTCCAGTTTCCCAAGGGCTGCCGAAGGTATGCAGAGGTTCCAGAAGTTCCTACTTGTCCCAGAGGGGACCAGAGAGGACCTGAGAACAGCAATGGTCTAGAAGAGACTTGGGATAAAGAGACTGCAGAATGCAAGGACTTTGAAATGGAACAATATGACTGAAATGATGCATGAAAACAGCAGGTGACTTCAAGGACCAAACATGACTACTGAGCACACCACAAGGACATTAGTACAAAACACTCAAGACCAGAGACCAGCCTAGCCCAGCTACAGCTCTCACAGTAGGGACCAGCCAAGACCCAGAAAGGCCCCTTCTCATTGGTAGTGATGACAGATAAGCTTTAGCTTTTCTCTATACCCATACAAGGGGAGGTTGGTGGTCAGGGTAAAAAGGAAGGACCCTGAAAGCCTGAATGTAACTAGAAGATGTTGGGTTAACCTGATGTGAGATATAGTAGGAGGTTTTTGACACTGCTGTACAAAAAGCATCATTGCTAGCCTCTCTCCCCTGACTCTCTCTCTCTACCTATGTTATGGTCTGAATATTGGTATCCCCCCAAAATCCATTATGTTTGAGCTTAATTCCCATTGCCCAGTGTGATAGTATTAAGTTATGGGATCCTTAGGAGGTGACCAAGCCATGAGGATTCTGCCTCATGAATGGGATTAGTGCCCTTATAAAAGAGGTTAAAGGGGGCTGCCCTCCCCTTCTACCATGAGAGGACACAGAGAAGACACCATCTATGAGGAATAGGCCTCACTAGTTACTGAATCTGGTGTGGGAAGGAAATCTTGATCTTGGATTTCCCAGTCTCCAGAATTGTGAAAAAAAAATTCTGTTGTTTATCAATTATAAAGTACTTTGTTAGAACAGCCCAAGTAGACTAAGACAACTTCCATCTCACAGTAGAATGACCTGTAAGCTATATCTCTGAGCTATCTCACATCTATGTTCCATTCTTTCCATCTCCAGTGCCAATGTCAAGATTCACACAGGTCATCTCTTACCTGGATGACTTTGAGTGGTGTCCTGTCCTCCAGGTCCTCTCTTTCTAATCTGCCCTGTTCCACCTTGCTGGATCTTTCAAAAATATGGTGCTCCCCAGCTTTAAAACCTGGACATGAATAGAGGGTGGCTTTCAAACTCCAAAGTTTGTCCTGGAAGCCTTTCCCTAATTAGTCCCACTCTAACCTCAGTCTTTCTTCTCCTCTGCCCTCTCTCACACATTTTGAGTTCAAACCACAGCATTTTCCATTAGCATAACAGGCCACATGCTTTCACTTCACTGATCTTTGCACTTGCTATTGCCTTCAAGATCCAGATCAAACATACCACTACTTTCACATCTTCTCAAACTCCTTTCATTCCCCAAGTCAAATTCATCACCAATTCCTTTGTTTCCTTTATACCATATACAAACTTGTGGCTACCAGAAGGCCCCAAGCACCAGTTTCATTCATTCACATTCTATCCCATTCACAAATTAGAAAGAAAAAAGTTTGTAGACCATGCTCCTTAACTTATGGTTCCAAGGCCATGGCCATATGTTCCAACCATTTTTAACCTTTATTATATTTTATCATGATCCTTAGCTGGCATGTCTAACTATCTAACTATATACTAGAATTTAACTCCTAAAGGGCAAGAACCATGTGTGTACTCCTTTTTGTAGACATACCACCATGCTCACTTCTTCCACTCTGCTCAGCTTAGCAGGGGAACATCTGACTAATTAGCAAATTAGAAAAACCACTCACTCCTGAGATTAATACAGTCCTGCACCAGAGCAAAGATTTGGCAAATAGAAGGAGGATTTGATTTAGCTCCTGCTAGCCCTTTTGGGTAGGTGCCTTTGTGCAGTGCACAAACCGCTCAGCTGTATGCAACAGCCCTTGGACCTAATATGTAATAAGGAGAAAATACACTTTTATTGATGAATGAACTTATCTAGGAAATAGTCTCTACACTTACCCCTTTTAAATTACACAGACAACATGTCTGTCATTTATGTAGTTTTGGTATCACACTATATTCATTAACCAAATATTTTTCAGCATGCCACTGGAAAACCAGTGTCAGGCATAACCACAAAAACTTACTATACTATGATACTTGCAGCATCCTTGAAAAATTCGTTATTTACCAACATTTTATAGAGCACTTAGCACAGGTACTCAATTTGTGCTTATTAAATAAAACTGACATTAATATTTGAAATTGTATTGCAATTCCTTTAATGTTTGCAGTGTAACCATTATCCTTGTCTTGTCTCTGAAAATAAATGAGCTATATTCAGAGATTAGATTGTAGTTACTAATTAACTATGTCATAAAAATAACAGCAATCTGAACATTGGTAGAATATTCATGACTTATCAAACTGCATATCTGTTTGTTTCTTGCCCCCACACCTCACACAGCCTGTTCACATATTCAGCCTTCAAGCTAAGGTAGAACCCAGGCAAAGCCAACAAAAAGCTGTGGCACAAGTTGAAGTAAATGGAAAACTTAACATATGTCCCTTTGTTTTTAAAGTGAGAGTAAACAGGGGATTTTAGAATCTACAAAGGACACAATGTACATAAATAAAGGCATTGCATTTCAGCATAACTTTTTTTTAAGTATATTAACCACAGATCTGCTCTAAAAGAAGCTATAAAATTCTAAGCAGTATATGTAGAAGGGTAAAATCCTTATATCTTGGAGCCATTGTGTTTTTCTAGAATACAACAAAGTCAAAGTGAAAGATGGAAGGAAAGTGATAATTATGGAAGCTATGCCATCATTGATGGAAGGTTTGATAAATTTGTGTACCTCACTTTAGAAAATTTTTCTATGGGCTAAATATTTCAAATCTGTCACTATAGGTTAAATAATTCAAGTCAACTCTAAACACAATTGTGTGAAGGATGTAAAATTTGTCTTCAGAAGAGATATGAGATGTGCATGACCCTAAAATGTATCAATAAATGTTCGTTTCCTCCCCTCTGTCAATCAAAACCTTTTTAGTTACAGATCGTAGAAAACTTGACCCCAACTAGATTGAGCACATTAAGAATAATTCACTTAAGACACAACTGGATTCAGGGCTTGTTCAACAATAACATAAGGCCTCGGTATCTATTTTTGGTTTTCCTTCTGCTACGTTACCTTCAGCCTTGGGCTTCATATCACAGCAGATGAAGGCAGCAGTTTACATCCTCTTTGGTTTGAAGCCAGTCTAAAAAATGGAGCATATTTTTCCAGGAGTCTCAAGAAAGTTTCATTGTGTTTTTTCATTTCATTTTGTTTTGTTTTTGGTTTGTTTGTTTGTTTTGAGTCAGGGTCTTGCTCTGTTACCCAGGCTAGAGTGCAGTAGCATGATCACAGCTCACTATAGCCTCAGCCTTCTGGGCTCGGGTGATCCTTCTACCTCAGCCACCCAAGTGGCTGGGACTACAAGCTTGTGCTATCACGCACAGCTAATTTTTTTATTTTTGTAGAGATGAGGTCTGGCTACATTGCCTAGGCTGGTCTCGAACTCCTGGGCTCAAGCAATCCTCCCACTTCAGCCTCCCAAAGTGCTGAATTTCAGGTATGAGCCACTGAGCCCATTTTTCTTTTCTTTTCTTTTTGTTTAATCAGCTCTTGTTGGGTCACATGTCCATCTCTAAACCAATTGGCAGACTTGAGTCAGTTGTCTACCTCTGGAGCTGAGTCTGCCAGAAACACTTTAGGATGGTAGAGGAGACTTTCTCTCAAAGAAAAATCTAGGTATAGTTACCAGAAGAAGAATAAATGGATAGCAACCAGAGAAAAAAATTGATGTCTACCATTGCTCTTTCTTCACTGTGGTAAGCAACTTCAAAGTGACCCTCGGTAATCTCTGCCTGTTTGCAATGCTCTCCTTCCTGAGTGTGGATGAGACTTGTGACTTGCTTTGAACCAATAGAATATGGCAAAAGTGATGAGATGGTCCTTCCATGATTAAATTATATAAGACTATGACTTTCATATTGCTAGCAGATTCTCTCTATCGCCTTCTCAGTTTGCAAGCTTTGATGAAACAAGCTTCCAGGTTGAAAAGGTCCACATGGCAAGAAACTGAGGATGGCCACTGGCTAGGAACTGAGACCTTCAGTCCAATAGTTCTCAAAGTACTGAATTTTGCTAAAAACTACATGAACTTGAAAATTGATCTTTTCCCAGTCAAGCTTTCAGATGGGAAATCAGCTCTGGCCAATACCTTAATTACATACAGTCTTGTGAGAGATACTGAGACAGCAAACCCAGAAGAGTCATACCCAACTCCTGCACTACAAGAACCAAGATAACAAATGTTTTAAGCCACTAGGTTTGTGGCGATATTGCTATGCAGCAATAGATAATGAATGCACTTCCTCTCCCCTCCCACGTCCCTTTTAGAATCTCTGCTAGATCTACTTTGGTCCTCCCACCCAGCACCCATTGCCAATCTTGAGCAACCAGAGGGCTCTCTGAAGGGTCTTGAGTAGGCTCATATACCCTGGGAAAGGCCTAACACTCCCTGCTCTCCATGTATCCTCACCCTTCTGTACGCTGACTTCTGTTTGCTATTCAGAGAAAGCATCTGACTGAGCTAATTATCACAGATTCCTCAGGTCTTAACCCAAAGGAAAGGATCTTTAGTGTCATTGTTTCACTGATGATATCTGGGGCCCTTCTAGCATTCCTTAAGTTCAACTACAAAGGGGAGTGTCAGGTCACATAAAGTGAGGGTGCAGAACTGAAGGCTATAGAAGCATTTGGAATCCCAAAATAGCCACTCCTTAAGAGAGAAATGACTCAAACGAATATATAGTCTTTATTAATGACTGACTACAACTTTCTGTGATGAGGTAGATAGTTGCCACTTGTAACTCTTTTGAGATCCTCTCCTATCTGGAAGTCACAATGAATGGCCAGAGTTGGCCTACATCGTCTCACATCAGTCATCTTTCCATCTTCAATTCCTTCCTATTTCCCTGCCTCATTCACTCCTTCCAGGGATGCACAGCTGCAGCCCCATAGAGCCCAGACTGCAGTTGCACTGAAGGAGGCTTTACAGAGCTATACAAAAGCTTCCAGCCACCAAAGCTGAAAGCCTTTCCTTCAGTCAGGCTCCACAGTCTCCCAGCTCTTCAGAGAGCCATAATCCTACGTGAGCGTCAGATTTCCTTGGGATTTTTTAGACTGACCCCAAACCCCTCGCTGCTCATCCACAGTTTTTAATCTGGATCCCTCTAGCACAACTATCAGAGAATAAGATTTACCAGGATTACCCTAGCCATGTTGCTTTATCTGAACCCTGCACTCTCTTCCTCTGTGTAGTCTGTTTTTCTGCAACTCAATGTAGTATTTCAACCACATTGCACAGTAAACCATGATATGCTTTTGTGATTAGGCACTAAAAAGGAGACAGGTGGTGCATTTATGGTAATTAAAGCCTGCTGTAGGTCGTGTTTTAATGCATAAGACTGACAGTGCAGGAATTACGGCAGTCCTTGGTGAAGAAACAGTTCTGCCTGTCATATGGCGGTTGCTCATGTAAGTTTTCAGACAAAGAACAAGATTGAGGGGAAGCTTACTAATTTTTTTCTAATTAACATTTAGGTCATTTGGGTAACTATATGCCACAAAGCATAATTATTTCACTCATACTTCAGTTTCAATTAGTTCAAGACTAAGTTATCCATAGACTGTTTAGAGATGCATTACATCTTTTCAATTATTAATTCAAAATAAAACTCGTTCTGTTAGGAAAAAATTTTCTGCCAGAGTTTATCCCTAGAATTCTCAAATTGTTCTTGATCTCTGCAGATGTCCAAACCGATAAAAGGATTACATTGACTCCAAAGTTGTGTTTAATAAAAACACAAGTTTTAGATTCTGGGAAATGAAGTGTCAAAATTCTCTTTCCAGTAATGATATACGCCCTCTTGGTGACTGTAAACATTTTCTCTTGAGTGTCTGCTAGAATGAAGAGCTCTTAGAATCCTTTTAGGATGTATATCTATTATGTTATTTGATCTGAACATCATCAGAATGTTTTCAAATGAAAAAATCAAATTGATTAAATTCTGTTGATAGTTGTGGAATAAAGATGAATTATTTGTTAGTGAAGGGAGTCCTTTTGCCTGCATTCAGCTGTGAACAAAATATTTACAAAGCGCCTGTAGATCTGAGCCATGGCATGATAAAAGGGAGCTCAACAAAGTCTTGCTGTGGACCATGTCTGAAATCAGGCATTTGCCCTCACTCTTCTAGCTGCCAGAGCCTTAGTCTCATTTTACCCATAATGCCCCTCAGGCATTAAATACTACTTTGGAAATCCTCTTCTAAGTCCTCTGCTTCTTCTACATGTTCTTTCTAGTAATTATACTTATTCTTATGACCCTGTTGTGGGTTGAATTTTGTTCTCCAAAAAAAGATATGTTGAAGTCCTAACCCCCCATACGTCAGAATGTGACTTATTTAGAAACAGGGTCTTCACAAAGGTAATCAAATTAAAGTGAGGTCATTCAAAATCAGGAAGAAAAGAAAAATAAAATGAGGTCATTAGTTGGGCCCCAATCTCATGACTGATATCCTAACAAAGGAGAAAATTTGGATACAGAGACAGACATGCTTGGGGAGAGCCCCATGTGAGGATGAAGGCAGAGAAGAGATTGGAGTGATACTTCTATAAGCCAAGGAATGCCAAAGATTGCCAGCAAACCACCAGCAGTGAGAGGAGAGGCATGGGACAGATTCCTCCTAATAGTCCTCAGCAGGAATCAGTCCTGCTGACAACTTGATTCTAGATGTTTAGGGTCCAGAACCATGAGACAACAAACTTTACTTGTTTCAGCCACTCACAGCCAGTCTGTGGTTGTTACAAAAGCTGTAGAAAACTAGTACACACACCAAATCTCAAATTGTTATTTCCTGCTCAATAATCTCTTCCAACTCTCTAATTGACAAAGGATACACAGGCTTCTCAGACTCATGTCAGGAGCTTGTTTAGTCCAATGCCTGAACCATAATAAGTTCTCAATAAGAGTTAATGGTAGCCAGGTGCGGTGGCTCATGCCTGTAATCCCAGCACTTTGGGAGGCTGAGGCGAGAGGATTGCCTGAGCCCAGGGTTCGAGACCAACCTGGGAAACATGGCAAGGCCTCGTCTCTATAATAAATCAAAAAATTAGCCAGGCTTGGTAGCACATGCCTGTGGTTCCAGCTACTTGGAAGGTTGAGGCGTAAGGATCACCTGAGCCCAGCAGGTCAAGGCTGCAGTGGCTGTGAGCATGCCACTGCACTCCAACCTGGGCAACAGAGTAAGACTCCCATTCAAAAAAAAAAAAGAGTTAATGGTAGGGCAACCTCGTTCAGGTTCCCTCCTGCTGTGGGAGCTTTTCTGTCTTCTTAATAAATCCTACTTTCTAGCCAAGCTTGGTGGCTCAGCCTGTAATCCCGTGCCTTGGGAGGCTGAGGTGAGTGGATTGCCTGAGCCCGTGGGTTCGAGACCCACCTGGGCAACTTGGTGAGACCTCATCTCTACAATAAATCAAAAA
>CAUYQG010204248.1:0-16610 GCA_963574415.1 Tarsius wallacei | reverse complement strand
GAGTTGGAGTCTCTGTCACCCAGACTGGTGTGCACAACCTGCTGGGCTCCCCACCTCAGCCTTCCAAGCAGCTGAAACTACAGGCGCACGCTACAACACCCAGCTAATTTTTTATTGTAGAGATGAGGTCTCACCAAGTTGCCCAGGCGGGTCGTGAACCCACAGGCTCAGGCAATCCACTCACCTCAGCCTCCCAAGGCGCGGGATTACAGGTTGAGCCACTGAGCCCGGAAGAGCAGTCTTTTTATTAATTTTTTAATTTTTTAGAGACGGGGTCTGGCTCTGTTGCCCTTCCTGGAGTACCGGGTATGATCATAGCTCACTGTAGCCTCCAACCTCTGGGCTCAAGCAATCCTCTCACCTCAGTCTCCCAAAACACTGGTATTACAGGAACACACCACATCTGGATAATATTTTTGGTTTTTGTAGAAGCAGGGTCTCATTATGCTGCCCAGCCTGGTCTCAAACTCCTAGCCTCAAGGGATCCTCCCAACTCAGCCTCCCAAATTGCTGAAATTACAGGAGTGAGCCATGCCCAGACCTGGAAGAGCAGAATTGATGGAAAGGAAACAGATCATGTTCTTCAGAGCAGAAAAGCATTTCTATTTGGGGAAAACAAAAGTCTGGCTTTATGCTGATAGTCAGTGCTTTGATCTGTGCAGAGTTTGGGAAAGGATCACATATACAACCTATTTGTTTCCTACCTGTCGGCCATGCACCTACCAGTGACCTCACCCCATCAGTGACCACATGCCTACCAGGGACCACATGCCTACCAGGGACCACACACCTACAGGTGACCATGCCTCTACCGGTGACCACACCCCTACCAATGACTGATGATCGTGAGCCTAACAGTGACATGTCCCTATGGGTGACCATGTCTCTATCAGTGACCACATGCTTACAGGTGACCTCACCCCTACCAGTAACCACGCCCCTACCAGTGACCCCTAAGAAGAGGTGAGGCAGGTGCCAAGAGAAGTCAGGCATCATTGCCAGGATTCGCCCTAAACATGGGTCCCCTTGAGAATGGCAAAGCCACACAGCTCCTGAAATCTTTACTTGCAAGTGTGGCTTATGAAACAGTCATAAGCCTACACATGTGAAAGCATGTCAGCGTACCTGGATGCCAAGACTTGGCATCACAGACCTGACAGAGAAAAAAGACCAAGATCTGGAATCAGAGGCAAGTGAGGAAGAGTCCCATGGAAGACCCATGGCCCTCCCTCCACCACCACCTCGCTCCCACCTCTGTGTGACCTTCTTTCACCTCAACACAGTGTTGGTGTTCCCCTAGAATATGCTTCTTAAGATAAAGTATTCTGTCCCAAATCACTTTTCCTATCTGAGAAAACGCCGGGTTTCACCTCTCTCCTGCATACACACACAAGTTTCCTTTCATATTGAGATAAGAATCAAGACTTTTCCATTTCAGGAAAGCAATGGTCAATTGTTCACAAGAGAATCTGAATGATCTTCAGTCCATTAAATCTCTGCACTCTGTGACTGTCTGGACAGCACTGGTCATCATGATTAGGCAGAGATTCCAATGTTTCTCCAAATAAATCTAAAGGCGCCATTTCCACAAGCTGATCAAGCCATTCACACCAGGACAGAGGGAGTTGGGGGCGGGGGAGGAGAATGTTCATCCTGGCCAGCCAGGAATCATCCCGCAGTGAGAACTGCAGGGATGGAAATGTGACGAGGCAGAATCAAAGTCACATGAAAGAGGTGTCTCGGCTAAAAGAAGGCATGCGTACTGAAGAAAAGTCACCAAAACCACCTCTAGTCTTCCCAGAGTGCATGCATGGACCCAGACGCCAGCTAACCCAAGACCCACCCAGGGTCAGTGGTCCCCACTGACCTTCTATCAGGAAGAACGTCTCCACCTTGGCACAGCCCAGTGCGCTGCATGCCTGGCAGGCGTAGAGGCCCTCGTCCTCCTTCCTCACTCTGCGAATGGTGAGGTTCCGGTTCCCATCCTTCAGCACGATGCCTAAGAGGGGGGATGCAGTAACTCTCAGGATGATGTGGTCCAAGGCCTTCCTCAGAGGAATTCTAGAATACAAGCGCTGCCCTTGCCCATGGGCTGTTCTCCAGCTCTGCAGAGTCACAGGGCCCTGCTGCAGCTGGTCTCCCGTGGTTCCCACAAGAACGCCACAGGCTCTAAGGCGCCCACTCCAAGTCTACACAATGAGCCTGATCAGGGACACGAATCGAGAAAAACATCCCTGGAAAAAGCCTGCCACCAAAGGGAGATAGACACGTCCCATGTACCTGAGTCTTCCACGAGGGTTTCGTTGTCTTTAAACCATGTGATCTGCGGAGGGGGATTCCCAGATGCTGTGCAGGAAACCTCAATGGTTTCACCGATGCTGGTCGTCTGATTCCTTAGGCTTCCCATGATCATAGGCGCCACACGCTCTAGTCACAGAAAGGGAAAGTCGCAGAACATGTGGTCAAAACTTGCAGAATGGTTTTAAGCTCAGCAAACCTTCCAACAGTTTAAATTTTATCAACAGCAACCTGTTGACTTACTGAGCTGAAAACACACAGAAGTGGAGAGAAATACCACTGGCCACTGGGTAAAGTTAAATGCAATAAGTCAAGATGTCTTTAACAGATGACAGTGTCTTTGAACTCTCATCTGAGCGACTCCAGCTGGTCCATACCACAGAATCAAGGCTCAGGGTCACCTTTAAGAATTTTTCCTCCAATCAGATATGGCCTTCCCAGGGGAAAAGATTCTCCCCATGAAAGTTGTAGCCTCTGGCCTGGGCAACATAGTGAGATCTCATCTCTACACAAAGTAAAAATATTAGCCAGGTGTGGAGGCAAGCACCTGTAGTCCCAGCTACTCAGGAGGCTAAGATGGAAGGATTGCTTGAGCCCAGGAGGTTGAGGCTGCAGTGAGCCCCAACTGTGCCATCGCACTCCAGTCTGGGGAACAGAGTGAGACCATCAAATTTAAAAATATAAATAAATAAGTGTAGCCAAGAAAATCTTAGAATTCTGCCATATTTCTCTAGGAAAGTATCAAAGTGTAATTCAACAAAGGATGCCTTATATTCATTTGACAACTTTCACAAAAGTTGTTTTAACAATTTCTGCTCCTCACTATCAGTCTTAAGTGGTGGGCAGAATAGAACAATTAGCATTATTTTATAAATGAGTAACTGCATTTCGGGGGGATTAAATAACTTGTCCAAGTCCCCATCACCAAATAAACAGTTGAACTGTTAACCACATCTGGTGGGCCTAAAAGACCAGTCCAGTGCTACTTCTACTTAAACATAAACAAACGATACCTGAGGGAAGTCCCAGACTTAGAGAGAACAAAGCCCATGAGCATTTGTCCAAATGTGCAAAAGCACCTGCACTTTGCCCTTTCCTCAAACCATCCAAATGCTGTGGAAATATCTTGTCCAAGCCAACTGGACACCAAAGGGACTCATGATGAAAACTTGAACATGAGCAAAATGAGGCCACCTCACTGTGGACATGCCAGGGGTTAAGCATGTGTCCTGGACTCCAGCCTGTGTCTAAGAATAAATTTTAGTAAAACAACTACATGGACTTTGGGGAAGCAAACAAACCTGTGAGCACACATTTCCTGGGCACGGCAGGGCCAAGAGCCCCCTTCACTCATCTTTCTGAATTCGTCCATGACCTCGAAACCAGACCAGCCACCAGTGTCAACAGGAAATACATGGACATCTATGTGGTGTGATTTGAAGGGTCCTGGGGATGACTTGACCCTGAAATAGCTCTTCCTCTGACACCTGAATCTTAAAACCAGCAAACCTTGTGCTAGTGTCTATTGGACAATACCTCTTAAAACATGTCAAAGCTTCTGAGGAAGACGTTATTCCTTGAAACGTTAGTAAAAATTCCCCTGGTCAGTTCCTCTTCCTAACAGTAAACAACAGAGGACACATCCTGCAGTGAGAACTGCAGGTACAGAAATATGACAAGGCAGAATTAAAGCCACATGAAGGAGGTGTTCTGACTGAAAGAATGCACGCATATCAAGAAAAGTCACAAAAACTGCCTCTAGCCTTCCCAGAGTACACGCATGGACCCGGACACCAGCTAACCCGAGACCCACCTGGGGTCTGCGGCCCCCACCAACCTTCTATCAGGAAGAACGCCTTCTAGGAACTGGGAAGACACCATAAAAGGAGGAGAAAATGGAGAGAGATGATGGCACAAAGAGAACTCCCTAAGTTGGTCTGATTTCCCCAAAGACAGCCGTGGCTGGCCAGCTTTGCACAAGGCACAAGATCAGACAAAGTGTAGAGAGTAGCCCCACGGGAATCTGAGAGCTATCTGCTTGCTAAAGTGACCATGCCACTGACCTTGAACTCTGCTGGAGCCCACACATGGCTACATATGGGCAGTGAGTGTAGCATCTTCCCATGGACTCTTCTGGGTCCTGCACCCAGCCCATCATCCCTCCTCTCACACAGCTGGCATCTCACCGAGCACCTAGTACTGGCGACAGTGCTCCAAGACAAGAGATGTGGCAGGGAGCAACACAGAGAAGGCCTCTGTCCTCAGCGACACAGCGGCCTTGCCATGTGGAAGGCCCGGGGCCACCTGTGCTCTCCTCCTGTCCACTGCCACCACAGCAAGATTCCAGCTCTCGCCCAACTCACATCGAGCACTCCACAAATATGTGTCCACTCAAATAAGCAGATGCCCAAGAGAAGGCAGCTAATCCCTTGCATGTACTAGTGAGAACATACTAGTGAGCACATACAGTGAGCGCATACATACTAGTGAGCACATACATACTAGTGAGAACATACAGTGAGTAAACACTAGTACACACACCCCACCATCAAGGCTGGAAAGGGCCACACTGTCTTCTCTTTCTAATGCACCATTTTATCATTATTAGTTTCTTTCTGCCTCCAGAACTCCCCACAAGCCAGCTAAGGTGCCCCGGTCCACTTCCTGAGGGCAGCATCTGGAGGCACTCCATCTGGGCATTCCTCTGCCTTGGGACAACGGCCTAGAGCCCTCCCTACCTAGGACTGTGAGCCGCCTGACCACGCAACGACTCTTCTTGGTCTTCCTGTCCTGAGCAGAGCAAACATAGTCTCCTTGGTCCTGCAAGGACACATTCTGGAACTCCAAGATCAAAACATCACTGGTGCCATTGAAGGACAGGGTGGCATTCAGTTTCCAGAGAGCATCCGTGTTCTTGCAGACAGGCGCAGGCGGCTCTCCTGCGGGACCAGATAGTGCCTGCGGGCCAAGCTTGTACCACGTGAGGTTTTCTAACGTCGTCCTGTCGGCTGTGCACCACAGTGATGCATGCTCCTGCTCGGTCGGCTGGGGGCTGGGTTGCAGCGAAATTTCGGGACCCCCTGAAATGCAAGGCCATGGTTAGAGGCTGGAGGTTCACAGCCATGCAGCACACCCATCTTCTTGCTGCTTTCTGACCCTGAAAGCCCCGAGAGAGGGGGAGGCCCAGCAGTCCCAGAGGATGCACGACAAGGAGCTGCCAAACTGGACGGCTCAGATCCCAAGATATACTATTTGGCCAAAATGTAAATGAATTTCGCCAGATATCTTCACAATTTTAAACACAGTGTTTAAAACAAAAATTTTAAAAATCCAAAGCAGAGTATCGATTCATAGCATAGAATTCTAATAACTAGCTCCTTGCTGACATATAACACTCAGTGATATTAAAGCTATGCTTATCCCAACTAGTTAGCCCCGACTGAAACCTTTCAGTGCAGTTAACTAGGGCTTATCCATAAACTAAGGTGCACAGGCAAAATCCGCAGTGCTGGAGAAACCGCACCAGTCACCCTGCCTCTAGAAAGCCCACCTCTACCACACAGCAACAAACCCACCAGTGTGTACTGAAGCCAACAAGCCATGCTCTGTGCAGACCCATGACGGCAACAGGAACACTGCACAGAACAAGCAGTTTACAGTGACTGTGAAACCATCCTCTCTCCAGTGAAGTCGGAGCTTGGATTCATGAGCAAAAGCATCAATTATCAATCCACACCCCTTCCTAGACGTGGGCCACGGACACAGATGCCAAGACCCAAAGTGAGTAACACAGCCCAGCACCTGCCCTGGCCCAGCCTTGTAGATGCAGACCACAGACACTGATGGCAAGACCCACAGGGACTGACATAGCCCAGCACCCGCCCTATGTGACCCAGCCTCCTAGATGCACACCATGGACACAGATGGCAAGGCTCAAAGAGAGTAACACAGCCCAGCACCCACCCTGTGAATGACACAGCCCACCCTCCAGAGAAGGGGACTCACTGGTCACGTGGAAGGAAATAACCCTTTCTCCTCTCCCAACTTTGTTGACTGCTTCACACTTGTACAAAGCTGACACATTTGCTGCCTCGATGATGAGCGTACTCACAGTCTGTGGGAGAAAAACAAGCCCATCTCTCAACAATGCAGGCTGCATCTGTGCACGTGCTATCAGCCTCCACAACTGCTCCCACCTACCCGCGCCAGCCCCATGCCTGTACTGACCACTCCCTCATCTATGCAATTACACACTGCATGTCCCTTACCCAAAATGCTTGGAACTAGAAATGTTTCGGATTTTGGATTTTTTTCAAATTTTGGAATATTTGCATGATACACTCACCAGCTGAGCACCCCTAATCCCCAAATCTGAAACCTGAAATGCTCCAACAAGCATTTTCTTGAGTACTGTGTTTTCACTCCAAAAGTTCCCGATTTTGGAGCATTTCAGATTTTGGATTTTCCAGTTTGAGACGCTCCCTCTGTAAAATTCTGCTGCTGTGTGGTTCACGCGATATACAAAAAGGTGCCAGAAACGCTGAAATTAATTATGTGTTTTCACGTAACATGATGCCAGTTCCCATTCTCATATGTATGAAATCAGAACCACCTTCCTCAGATGTGCAAATTAACCATCACAGATGTTCCATTCTTCTCCGATAAGCTATCAATAAGTTGGTGGACTGCGGAAAGTCAGTGGTGTTTTCAAACTGACCTAATATTCTGGTGTTCTCTTATCCACATTGTCTGATTATTAATCTGCAATGTGGCTCACATATTACTGTACCACTCCCACATCCTTCCATTAAAGAGAGGGAAAGAGAGGGAAAGAGAGATTTTCACATTTAAAAACTTCAGACTCACTTTGTACTTTCCTTCAATGAGGGCAAACTGATTCTTTTTGACTTCCAACTTATTCCCCGCCTGAAAGTCCTCCACACGTCTCCATTCTTTACAAGTGTCCAGACTGGTCCCTGAGATGGCTTGGCTATAAGAAAGCGATAACAGATCATGCTGTGATTTACTTTTCTTTAATTCAAATCACTAGTGAGGAAAAGCTTCAGGCTTTGGTCATTCTGTTCTTAGAAATCACTTTCAGTGCAGCCTACCATGTTACAAGGCTTAGCGCCAATTAAAAACAGGCCTTGGCAATGAAGGAAAGGCTCTAGGTAGATTCATTCAGGATACAGGAGGGAAGCGGCTATTCTGGGAACAGCCTTCATTCACAAATTGGATCGACAAGACAATTCAGGTTAATTTAGTTCAGAGGAAGGCAAGGAAACTCGAAGCCACTGGGCTTCTCAAAGTCATTTCTCTGAGACCACAGCCTCTGAGAAGGAAACGTCCACAGCTGAGGAAGAAGCCAGTAGTAGCCACTTGAAAACAACAACAGGAAGAAGACCGCTAGGGTGGTGGTAGGCTGGCTGCTGTTGTGTTGTTCCCTGAGGATGTCTGAACTTTTGTTAGAATGTGATAAGCTGGGCTTAGGACTCCAAAGCTGAGGTTGGGTCCACCTCTGCGTCTTTGCCATCACTACTTCCTGTAAGATGAGCCTTCCCACGGACAACAAGGAGCAATGTGGTATTCGCCAGTTGATGGGTATGGGGAGAAACCTAAGACTGTCAGTAAGGAAACTGAGAAACTGAGCTGCAGTTGGAGAAGTGTGATCAGGTCTAGCCTGGGAGCCTGCAGTTAGAGACACATGATCAGGGCTAACATGAGACTCTGCAGTTGGAGAAGCATGATCGGGGCTAACATGAGACCCTATAGTTGGAGAAGTGTGATCAGAGCTAACCTGGAAGCCTGCAATTGGAGAAGCGTGATCGGGGATAGCCTGAGAGCCTGCAGTTGGAGATGCGTGATCAGGGTTAGCCTGGGAACCTGCAGTCGGAGAAGCATGATTGGGGCTAACCTGGGAGCCAGCAGTTAGAGAAGCATGATCAGGGCTAGCAGAAGACCCTGAAGTTGGAGAAGCATGATCAGGGGTAGCCCAAGAGCCTACAGTTGGAGAAGTGTGGTCAGGGCTAACCTGAGACCCTGCAGTTGGAGAAGCATGAGCATGATCGGGGCTAACATGAGACCCTGCAGTTGGAGAAGCATGATCGGGGCTAACCTGGGAGCCAGCAGTTGAAGGAGTATGATCAGGGCTAACCTGACACCCTGCAGTTGGAGAAGCATGATTAGGGCTAACCTGGGAGCCAGCAGTTGGAGAAGCATGATCCTGGCTAGCCTGGTACCCTGTAGTTGAAGAACCGTGATTGGGACTAACACGAGAGACCCTGCAGTTGGAGAAGCATGATTGGGGCTAACCTGGGAGCCTGCAGTTGGAGAAGTATGATCAGGGCTGGCCTGAGACCCTGCAGTTGGAGAAGTATGATCAGGGCTAGCCTGAGAGCCTGCAGTTTGTAGAAGCATGATTGGAGCTAGCCTGAGACCCTGCAGTTGGAGAAGTGTGATCGGGGCTAGCCTGAGACCCTGTAGTTAGAGAAGCATGCTCAGGGCTAGCCTGGGATCCTGTAGTTGGAGAAGTGTGATCAGGGCTACCCTGAGTGCCTGCAGTTGGAGAGCATGATCAGGGCTAGCCTGGGAGCCAGCAGGTGGAGAAGCATGCATCGGGGCTAACCTGGGAGCCTGCTAGCTAATAGCGAGGGTGCATGCCCCAAGCAAAGACATCTCCTAACACTGAGGACACAGAGAAGGATGGAGGGTGCTTCAAAGTACAACTGGAGGGAACAGGGATAGCCATTAGGGATAGCCTTCTCAATGAGAGTGGCTTCCTATCACAGCTTGTCTGCCAGAAAGGCCACGGGACTGGGAAACCTGGTGCATGGCCTACTCACCTGGCCCCACCGGGGCACTCTTCCTCCCACTGCCAGTACCAGCGGATGTGGTGCGGGGGAGGAACAGCGTAGATGGTACACGTCAGTGTCTGTGTGGTGCCATACTGGTAGGAATCCATGGGAGAGATCAGAGACTTCTCACCAATCTGGGGTGGGACTGAAGGCAGGAAAAACAGCTTATGAACTGTCAGTCAGTCAGTCTTCAAGAAGAAAGAAAGCAGAGGTTTTCAGCAATCAAAGCCAACGGTTTTTTGAGCATATGATTTTGTCCCCACTTTATAAAAAAACATGTAGACTTCGAAACAGGAGATCGACTTCTAGTGACACTCACAAAAGCAACCACAAGCTAGTAACAACAATAAACAAAAAAGCTGAGTGACTTCATGGGCATCTCACAACCCCAGGCCTCAGGCTTTCTCGTCTACATTACAGAGACAGTTCCACCCATCCCGCCCGGCCCACAAGATCAGGGCATGGCTGTAGAGAGAAGGTAGCTGGATAGATAACACAGCACACGTGTGTGTGGTATGCCACGCACTGTTCTAAGGACTTTGTATTGATCAATTCACTTAATCCTCACAACCCGTTACGGCCTCCCACTTCCCACATGAGCAAAATGAAGCGCAGGCAAGTGAGACGACTTGCCCGAGGTCACCTGCTAACATCAGCAAAACCTGGAGGGACCCAGGACACAGGCTCTGAACCTGGCACAAGTGCCTCAGAAAGGAAGGAGGGGGCTGCCCAAGACCATCCCCGCTTCCCTCTCCCTCCCCTTCCCTTCCTCCCCGCTTTTCTCCCTTCTTCCTTTCTTCCTTTTTTGTCTCCAGAGTCAACTGCGCAAAATTATTTCCTCTCCACTGTCAGCCTCCAACCTCAGATGAGACTTTCAGGACTTGACTTGGTGTTGTTGGGTGGGTGCCAGAGGGAGTTCAGCAT
The DNA here is from genome assembly GCA_963574415.1 of Tarsius wallacei. Taxonomy (NCBI): domain Eukaryota; kingdom Metazoa; phylum Chordata; class Mammalia; order Primates; family Tarsiidae; genus Tarsius; species Tarsius wallacei. Next base: position 6,534 of record CAUYQG010204248.1, on the reverse strand, counting down.
TTAGTGGTTCTTGAACTGATGAGATGAAGCATTCCCTGCCCACGTTTCTGCCGTTGTTTTGCATTCATTTCTTCTCCCAGCCCATGCAGATGCTTTCCGGTTTCTCTCCCCTCCCATCCCCTTGCCCCATGCAGCTCTAAGCGACCTTTCTGGACCTGTTATCATAAAAATACTCCCTGAAAAAAAAAACGAAGCCTAAGCCCTGCAGATGTGCAGGGAGTCTCAGGACACGCAGGGAAGTGTCTTCACGTCATGAGAGAACACCCTGAGGTTTTAATGTGCCACGCCAGTAGGGAAAATAAAAAATGACAACACAGAAACGCTTCTCCAGCTGTTTGCAGTAAGATATTAATGGATTTACTCAGCATAAAAAATGCGCTCTAGCCAAATAAGTTTGTTAAGCCCTGAATACTCTATGTCTCTGCCCCCGGGGAATGGCAATACACATAAGCATATTAAAGGTCCTGAGAAGTCCTGCAATAAAGAAACCTGGTTTGCATCACCTTGGCACCTCCCACACTCCTTGCCAATGGCATGTTTCTCCCCCCATCCAAAGACTTCTGTATAGCTTCCAGTTTGAGAAAACAAAGTTCAAATCATTCCTAAATCAAAAACTTACTATCTTCCCTTTAAAGACTCAAAACAAATCCTGGACTCCTGTCAAAAAAAGAAGAAAGATTCCCCACGCCAGCAGCGCCAACTTCAAAAGGCTTTGGCGCTGGAGACTGCCTGTGTCTCCGTGATGCGTCAACTGCAACCCTGGGCTGGAAGCCTCATGCAGAGTCCCGGATGGTCTCACATCTGCACACCAGGTGTGCGCCCCGTGAGGGGTGTGCCGGCCGCACAATCTGGCTGGGCGACGGTCCCTGCGGGCACTGCTGGCATTTGGCCAGGGCGTCGCCATCCCCTTTAACCCTGCATCTGACCACCACGTGCTCTCCCATGTGGCCTCTTCCACACGCACGGCTGGAGCACCCATCCCATGCCTCATGTCAGCGCCACACCCACATCACATGTCTACATGGGCCACAGCGAATGTCAGCCTGGCTGCGCAGAACACAGGACAACACCTTCCTCCCCACACCGGGCGGGGGCACCCCAGGCGACTCACCGTACACTACCAGGGCCACCATGTGGCTCTGCTTCTCCTTGGAGACAGGGTTGGTGAGCACCACGGTGTAGTTGCCTGTGTCTCTCTCGCTCACAGCCGTGATGGTCAGCACATGGCCCACTTTGATAGTGTGGTTGGACTCCAGGGGGCTTCCATTCTTGTACCTATGAAGAAGCACTCAAGCATGAGTGTCGAGAAGGGGTTGCTTCCATGGACACCGCGCTTCCGTCTACAACCAGCAAGTACCATTTTATCTCGGGGGACGGGTAGCCAAGGCACTTCACTGGGACTCTGACACGGTCCCCCACCGTTGCCTCCACCAGGGACTCCATGCCGCTACCAAAAGCGACAAAAGGCTTTTCTGGGGAAAAAAAAAAAACGAAGTAATGATTCACATAAATGTCAACTTATGGAAAACAGTGGCTGGGTTTGGTTTTCTACTTCCCGTGAAGAGCCAAGGGCCATGGGGTCCTCAGCATCTGCAGTCCTGAGTCCCTGCACTCCCTTCCCAGAGTCACATCCAGCCTCCCCAACTTCCCTCCCTACCAAGCTCCCTGCAAGCCTAGGTTGCTGGGTCTCAATCCGAGTGCTAGCTTCTCTGTGCAGCTTCCTCCAGGTCCCAGGGGCCCACAGGAGCTTCTTGCCCTCAGATCCTAGGACTCCCTCAACATGCCTCCCCCAGCCATATGCTGGCGCCCACGAGATTCCGTCCTCATGCCTCTTCTCTGTACTTGCACCTGCCTCCAGCCTCAGGTTTCAAACACCGTTTACAGACCTCCAGTGCTTACACCTCCTGCCCTGACTTCTCCGAGCTCCAGGCTTTATAACAAAGATCTCCCTTGGCATTCAGTAGGCATCTCCCACGAACATACCCACGCTGTTTCCCCAAACCTCACTCCCCTCAGCCCCTCTCATCTCAGTCGATGGCATCCCCACCCCTCCACTGCTCAAGTCAACCCTCTGGAGTTCTCCTCCACTCTCTCCACTCTCTCCCTTGCTCCCCACAACCAAGAATGGATCAAAGGATCCCCACGGGCTCCACTCACAAAGCACATCCAGAACCGGGTCATATCTCAGCACCTCCACCCCTGCTGCCCATGTCCGGGCCACCCCACTTACACCTGGGTTTCTGCAGTCTGCCTCCTAACCAGCCTCCCTGCTTTTGTCCTCGCTTCCCTGAAGTACCCTGGGTGAGAGTAATCCTATAAAAACACAGGCCAGAGCACCGCCTCTCTCTGCTCAGACCCTTTGATGCATTCTGATACCATAAAATCCCAAATCTCTACAAGGCCTGTCAGTAGGATGCCATATAAATTATCATCTAAACTGAGACATGCAGGTGAGTGAGAGTAAATAGAAAATTAAGGTGATTTACTCAAAGTCCCACAGAAAGTAATCCTACCCCAATTCAATTACAGTTGGCCCTGGAACAGCACGGGTTTGAGCTGCAGGGGCCCACCTATGAGCAGATTTCCTTCTGCCTCTGCCACTCCCGACAGCAAGACCAGCCCCCCTGCCCTTCCTCCTCCTCTTCAGCTACTCAACATGAAGACAACAAAGATGAGGACCTCAGGAAAATCCACTTCCACTTCATGAATAGTAAATACATTTTTCTTCCTTGTGATTTTCTTAATAGCAGTAGGCTATTAGTAGCCAAGTTTTGTGGGAGTCAAAAGTTATGCGTGGACTTTCCACTGTGTGGGGGTTCAGTGCCCCAACCCGACAATTCAAGGGTCAACTATACATTGCAAAATGTTTCCCCAATTTGCAAAGCTCATGCTTACTCGCAGGCCTTTCAGCCCTGCAACAAAATGGAATTTTCAAAGCTGCCCTAGGTAACAGCACTCTACTTAGGACAGAACTCATTATAAGAGCAGCACAACTGCAACAAATACTAGTCAGTGAGCACTTACTATATGCATTCATCTCGTCCTTAAGGCTGAGATTTGAACCCAAGTCCTTAACTGCAAAGTGAGGCTCTTGACCTCCACGTCATGCAGCCTGCCTTGCAGGGACTCAAAAGTGTCTTCCAAAGGAACAAAATAGGAACCACTGAGTCATGAGTCACCTAGATGTGTCTAGACTGTCTCGCTTATGGAGGCTCAGAAGAATGTCCATGGAGACCTTGGCTTACCATGGACTCTGACGAACGTGCTGTTCCTCCTGGTCATAAGCCCACTGGATGCCGCACAGGTGTACCACCCCTGGTCACTCCGGGTGACACTATCGATGGTCAAGGTGCTCAGAAACCTCTTCATCTCACTCCCAGACTCGGTTTTGAGATCCCGGTTTACAAGTTTCTTGTGCTGATGCTGAAAAAAGAGTCTCCTGAACTTGCGAGGCCCAGCACAGCCTTGCCCAATAGCTTCTCGTTACTACCAAATTAAGTCTTGGCCCTCGGTGGACATTATGTGATGACAATAACAGGGACTCCAGAGCTTTTAACATCATGCAGACAACAAATGCATTTGATTTCAGGAGAAATCAATGGAACCAACTACATTGGGGCTTTTAAAACCTCACACAGTGAGAATAAGTTGGATAAAAATGACAGAAACACAAGCAGATGTGTTCACTGTTTAAGAAGAAGAGTATCTGATGCCACCTCTTAAAGAGAAATTCCCTGGAAGGGAAAATAGGCCAAACACTTTGGAGAATAAAGAAGCAGAAATACCTAACGTGGAAAGATGTGATCATAAGAGAAAACAAGTATGTACAGCCTAATTGTAGCAGAGGGACAAAATTCCTGGCAGTGCGTCTTTTTGTGGGTGCTGTCTGCTCTGCAGCTCTGTCACTGTGTGTGTGTGTGTGTGTGTGTGTGTGTGTGTGTGTGTGTGTGTGTGTGTGCTTTAGGCCTATACATTTTATCTGGCCAGAGAGGCCCCTATCTCCCAAGCAAACTCTGTTGGGGCTTATTATCAAAGCATTTGGAGGTCTGGCTTGGAATTGTTAGTGTTACCTTCAAAGAAGGGTATTCCCAGTTGAAGTCAATCCCCACGTTCAGCTCAGTCCTGGCTGTACAATTTAAGACAAGCTTCTCTCCAACAGATAGCTCGACTCCATGGGGCGGGCTCAGAACCACATCATAAATCTTATACCCTGGAGCAAGTTAGTGGGAAGAACAGAAAGTGAGAGAAAAACAAACCTATAACGTGGTACAGTTTTTTAAAGCGATGCGTCTTTGAAAGGTGCCACATCGTTTTTCCCTGAGGCCTCACCGATACTTGGTAGTGCCCAGGAACATTCCCACAGCAATGTACAGAGAACAGCCTTCAGGAATCTCAAAGACGCTGCAGCCCCACAGATAGAAAAGTACTAACGCGCATGACCTGGAGGTCAGCAGCCTGTTACTGGGTCACTGGGGCCCGGTCAGGAATTGCTGGACTTTCCATAAAATAGGCACGACGAAGAGTTGATACCAAGCAACGCACTGAGTAGTAAACATTCCATGAAGTGTGTTCTAGTGAGCCCATTCTTGTTCACCCTTGGTTGTGGCAAGAAAGGAGACAAACGCAAGGGCATGTGGATATATTTTGCAGAAAAGAGTAGCTGTCATGAACTGCCCAGCCCCGTGCCCCGAGTTAACGCATTTTTCTGTATCCCTGTGCTTCCCTCGACTCTTAATTTCCAGGACCTTGATACAGGGCATTACTCTATTGTCTGATATCAATGGTTTGGAAAGAAACTGTCCTCTTACCCATAACCACGACGATGTACATGATAGACTGGTAACTCTCATCATCAACCTTGGCTTCACAGAAGACCATGCCAGCATAGCTGATCAAATAGCTGGGAATAGTGAAGCCCTTCCTGCTGTCCCAGAAGATTCTGTTACCATCAGGAACAAATCTCTTCTCTGGATACCTCTGGGTTATAAAAAATAAAGAGCAGATATTAATTAATTAATTTTTAAAGAATCTTCAAAGAATCCAGACTTTCATTGAAGCAAGTAACCCACTCGAATTCATTTTAAGCCTGAAGGTCTATATTTAATGCTAGTCTTTATTGCTATTCTTTTCTTTTTTGAGACAGGGTCTCACTCTGTCACCTAGGGTGGAGTGCAATGGCACAATCATGGCTAACTGCCTCAAACTCCTGGACCTCAAGCCATCCTCCCACCTCAGCCTCCTGAAAGAAATATCAAATATCTAATCCAGTACCAAAAGTGAAAACCATGTACAATAATCACTAAAGAATTCATCTTCTTTTTAAGAATGCAAATTGGTTTTATTCACTACCATTTGACCCTTCCTAAAAGATCTTTGAAATGCATCATGGGTATTATGTTACAAACAGGTTACTCATCTTACCACCAGCTTAAAGTTATAAAAACGTAAGAGATGATGGAAGAAGATGTAACTTACTGCACAAAGTGACACATTGAGGTTTGAGGTGGACCCAAGACATGGAATCACCACTGTTTTGTTTTTGTTCTCAGTAATGTACACAACTCCATGTTGGTCGCTAACAGATGCAATAAACGGAGATCTGTAATCTGGAAGACAATGTTGTTTCACTAGTGAGTTAATGGCATTCACCAGAAAAGTTGGTCACCTTTCAGGTTCGTAAACTCTACCCAGAGGAGTGAACAATTGAAAGTGACACCTCACACAGGCAGAGGCGTCCACAGGTTCGTCTGCCAGTAGACACGTGGCTCCAAGGCTAGGCTACAGGAAGGAGTGTGTGTGTGTGTGTGTGTGTGTGTGTGTGTGCATGAAAAGTGGAAAAAACTCTCAGTTGAGATTGCCTCCTTTCACAAGGTTTATTGACAAGTAGAATATTTATTATAGAGTCCACATTTTAATAGGCTAATCATTTATATATATTTTTTGAGTTGGAGTCTTACTGTCACCCAGGCTGGAGTGCAGGGGCATGCTCACAGCCACTGCAGCCCCGACCTGCTGAGTTCAGATGATCCTTCTGCTTCAGCCTTCCAAGTAGCTGGATGACAGACATGCAGCACCACACTCGGCTAATTTTTTTATTTATTGTAGAGACGAGGTCTCAACAATTTGCCCAGACTGGTCTCGAACCCGCGGGCTCAGGCAATCCACTCACCTCAGCCTCCCAAAGCGCGGGATTACAGGCTGAGCCACCGAGCCCGGATGAATTATTTTTAACATCAATACAACTTGCCAATAATATGTATAGATTTAGCTTTAAATTTTAAAGTAAATATAATCCTTTATTTTGAAAAAAAATTAGCACTGTGGGAGGTGGAGACAAGAGGAAAATTGGCGAGACCTCATCTCTACAATAAAAAAAAAAAAAAAAAAAAAAATCAGCTGGGCATGGTAGCACATGCCTGTAATTCCGGCTATTCGGAAGGCTGAGGCGGAAGGATCACCAGAGCCCAGCAGGTCGAGGCTGCGGTGGCCGGGAGCGGCCACTGCACTCCAGTCTGGGCGACGGAGTGAGACTCC
>CAUYQG010204244.1:0-20543 GCA_963574415.1 Tarsius wallacei | reverse complement strand
AGCTTAACTTGGCTGGTTCGGTTATTCTTGGTTGAAATTGTTCATGTTTGAGAACTTTGAAGATTGGACTGCTAGCTCTCCTAGCCTGAAGTGTTTCTGTGGATAAGTCTGCTGCTATTCTAATTGGCCTTCCCTGGTAGGTAGTCTGACCTTTTTTTCTTGCTGCCCTTAGGATTTTTTCTTTTATACCTACTTTGTTTAGGCGAATTATGATGTGTCTAGGAGTTGGTCTTCTCATTTGTTGTCTTGCAGGAGTTCTCTGTATCTCTTGTGTTTGAATGGTCATATCACTCTTGAGATGAGGGAAGTTTTCTTGAATAATTTCATGGAATGTTTTTTCCAGGGTTCTCTCTGTATCTCCCTCTGCTTCAGGAAGTCCAATTACTCTTAGATTCAGTCTCTTGAAGCAATCGGTCATCCCTTGAATGTTTTGCTCTGTTTTTTTAAGCTCTTTTCTGTTTTGGACAATTTGGGTTAGTTCTATATTTTGGTCCTCAAGCACTGAGATTCTTTCTTCTGCTTGGTTAATTCTTCTTTCCATGCTTATCAATTTGTTATTTCAATCACAGGATTCTTTACTACTGTTATCTCAGTTATCAACTCCTTCCTATTTTTCTCTTGTTTCTCCTCAATTCTTTTTATTCTATTAATGCCTTGATGTCTGGGTTTGTAGTATGTGGCCAGTCATTCTGGGGGTTCTTCATTGTTTGCATTCCAAAGTCTGTTTTCTCAGTGTCTGACCTCCCTCTTTGTGTGAGACCTATATTCTTCTTTGGTTTTTCTTTATTTGTGTAGATTTCCCCCTCCACTTTTTCCTTTTTTCCCCATCTTTTTAAATTATGCTGTTCAGGGGTGGTAGGCTCACTTTTACTTTTGTTTGCTCAGTCTCCTATTCTTCCTTATGTGAATCCACAAGCTTTGTTCAATTCTGAAGTTGGACTGTGGGTTGGGGGCTATACTTTTTTGCAGTTTGAGATTTAATTGTGGGGAGAGCTGTGATTCAAAATCTATCTGCTGATCCCAGTATTCACTGACAGGTGCATGGATACCCTGGAACCCACTTCCTACTGCCTTGCAATCTGTCCATGCAGTGGGGGTATAGGTTTGCTCCCTGAAAGCAAAATGTAATAAGAAAAATGAAAAGAATGAAACTGGGAAAGGGGGGAAGAAGAAGGTGGAGAGAGAGAGAGACGAGTAAGAGGGAAAACAAACAAACATACCGACTAACAAATGAAAAGAGACACAGAGACAGAAAAAAGTAAAAAAAAACAAAACTAAATCATACAATCATACAGACACACAAACTAAGCAATCTCCTTATTGATGTACTATTCCCCACACAAACATGACATCTAAAGAAAAAAATCAGTAAACTAACAGAAACAAAGCAAGCACAAAAATGTTATCAATAACAGTAGGAAGAGAGAGAAAAGAGAAAAAAAGATGTGTAAAACAAACAAAGAATAAAAATAAAAAAATTAAAACAAGGGAACCAAGCACGCTCTGAGATTGCTCCTTTAAGTCCAATGTCCTTTCAGCTCTGGTCTCTAGCCCTCATTGTAGGCTGGTATGGTTGCTCACAGCTAGTGTCAGATGTCCCAGGACTGCTGTGGAGGGACAGTGGATCAGATCTGGACTCAGTTGACTTGCTGCCTGTCAAGTCTGCCACTCAGATCTGACCTGTCAGTGACCGATCTAGCATGGGAGAGGGACTTCTGTCTCTTCCAGTTTGGTGTGATTACCTTAGGTCCCAAGTTGGCATCTGGGCAGTTGGGCGGAGCTGGGTGGGGCAATGCAGGTCTCTGCCTCATCTCAGGGCTCCAGCTGGTCTCTGATACCGCTGTGCAGGGGGCCAAGCTAGGGGAGGGGGAGTGTTAGACAGCCAGGTGCTGCAATTCAGCGTGACTGGGGCGGCTTGGGTGGGGCAGTGCAGCAGGCAGAGGAGCCCAGAGCTCCACAGGGCCAGGAGCCGAGGGCCGCCCTGGGTGGGGAGGGGGATTGGGGGGGCAGTGGTGGCATCAGCAGTGCGGTGTGTGGGAGGAACTCCATGGGGCCAACACGTTCTTAGGTATCTCCTAAAGGACTGATTTGGAGGCAGCATATTGTCTTAGAGATTGGATATTTGGGAAAGACTTCTGCTTTTCATCACTGATGAAGCTTAGCTTGGTGGGGTAGGAATTTTCTTGGTTGGAATTGCTTATCTTTAAGAACATTAAAAATTCGACTTCCATCTCTTCTGACTTCTAATGCTTCTGCAGATAAGCCTGGAGTGATTCCGATGGGTCTTCTCCAGTAGGTAGTCTGACCATTCTCTCTCACTGCCTTTAGAATTTTTTCTTTCATGCTTACTTTGTGGAGGCAGATTACTATGTGTCTTGGGGACGGTCTTCTCATGTGATACCTTTTGGAGGTTCTCTTATCTCTTGTGCTTGAATAGTTGCATCTCTAGTGGGATGTGGGACGTTTTCTTGGATGAATTCATGGAATGCTTGTTTCGTGATTTTCTTTGTTTCCCCCTCTGCTTCAGGAATACCAATCAGGTATGTATTTGACTTCTTGTCATAGTCACACTTCTCTCAGAGGATTTGCTCCTTCTTTTTGAGCTCTTAGAAATGTTTTTGACAGACTGGGTTAGTTCCACATTTTGGTCTTCAAGCTCTGAGATTATTTCCTCTGCCTAGTTGATTCTGCTTTCTAGGCTTGTTACTATGTTTTTAATTTCCAGTATGATGTTTTTCATTTCCATTATTTCAGAGTGAGTTGTTTTGAAACTGGCCAACACTGCTTTTACTTCCTGTATGACTTCAGTGAGTTTTGATTCTGGTTTATCTTGGTCCCTGTTCATTTTTGCCATCCAGTCTCTGATTTCTTTGGCTGTCATTTGAAGCAGGTCATTCTGGGAGGGCTCCAATGTTTGTGCTCTGATAGGTGCTTTTTGGGGTGCTGTCTCTTTTGGACTTTGAGGGTTGCCTGTATTTTTGTCATTGACATTTTTCCTTATTTGTGACAAGCCTCTCTTCTCTCTCTATAATTCCACTTTAGTTCTGTTGCTCTGAAGCTATTCAGTTACCCTCTGTTCTAGGGCCTTTTCTATGGTTCAATCTAGGTCACTCAGTAGTAGAAGAAGGGGCATAAACTTCTGCTCCTTGCTCCAACTTGTGGCAGGTTTCAGTCATTGCAGATTTTCTCTCTCTCTGTGAATCTAGTTGAACCAGCTTTCATCCTCTGCTGCTAAAACTCTGTAGAGAGTGAGAGAGGGGATGGGCCTCCTTTCTGCTGTCTGTGCATCACAGCCCAGAAGCCTTCCCACTGAGAAAGCCTTCAGGTGTCCCTCGTGTTGCTCCCTCCCTGTTCAGGTCTGCACTTTGCTCCTGAAACAGAGTGAGCTCTTTTCCACGGAGGAGGGGTTGGGCTCCACCATGCAGGGACAAGGCTTGGAGGTGGCTCCTCCTGATCTCACTGGGACAATGGTCATTGGCTGCTGGTAAGTCAGGTTCACTCCATGGACTGATCTTCCTCACTTGTGAGTCAGCACTCACAATGGCTGACCCAGTGCACCTCCTTTATTCCCCATTCTGCTTCTCTGTCACTGTGCCCTGCCCAGGAGTCCTCCTGTGTGGGACCGATGACCCACACTTGGCTGGGAGTGGGGAACCATCCCAAAATGTCTTATGTACACTCACATACTTTTGATCACCAGACACTGGGCAGAGCTTCAGCTCTTTTGTGAGTCTGACACGTGGTGGGGGATGGGGCACCAGGATTCCCACGTCTGCCATCGCTTCCTGGTCTCTATATGTTCAAAGAGAACTTTGCTGGGTACAGGGTGTTTCACACAACCCAAAGTGTTCAAGGTGTCTTCATCTATATTGGCTGGGTCCCTATTCTCTGCTGTGCTTGGTGAGAGGGGCACCAATCTGGTGCTCCACAGTGGTCATCTTCTCTTGCGTTCTTATGTTGATATATTTGTATCTGGTGGATAACTGCCTCTTCCAATTTTATGGAGTTACTTTTGTAAGGAAAGATTTTTTTTTTCTGTGGATGCATCCTAGAGTGTTGTTTGGGCAGGATGCTTTGTCTTTGGTTTTGAATGGATGCATTATTGCAATCTTCATATAATTTCTTCAGCTGTAATCAATGATGTACCACGTTGATGGTATCTGTGAGTGTCTCAGTGGCCTAGACTGCAAGTATTTGTGGAGGTAGTGGTATGGCTTTGCTAGGGGTGGTGCTGCTGGGTGAGTTTGTCCTTAGGCCTTGGAGGACAAGCACAAAGCACAGCAGTCCTACCAGCCATAGGCGTGACATCACTGGGGTGGGGTCACTGAGTGGATCAATCCTCAGACCCAAAGGCAGTGCACATAATGTGGCAATTCTACAGGTCACAAGGTTGATTTCCCTGTTGTAAAGGACTGCCCATTCTTTGATGTGCAGGAATTCACTTGGTCTTGGGCATGGAGGACATGGCTGTTCTGCTGGGCTTGGCTTGGAGTGGCTGGGGTTGTGGTGTTGCAGTTACCTGTGTGAGCATGATGCAATGACAGCAAGGCCTCAGGGACTGGGAGATGCAGTAGTTACTGCCCCCCCAGAGCAGGGTGTGCTCTAGCAGTGATTTCCACCTAAAACCAGTGCTATTCTGCAACAACTTGGCTCATGGATGTTGTGGAAACACAGAATGTGTTCCTTCTCTGGAGCAGTGCTGCCACATGAACTCCAAGTACATCCCTAAACTGAGCACAGCGCCTGTGAAACTCTTCTGCAGCAAGGACTACAGGGGTCTGCGCTGGTGATGGGGGATTCTGGGGATCCACTGTTTACCATTTCCCCACAATGAGAAGTCCCTCCTGGCTCTGAGCAGATCCCAGCTGTGGGACAGTTTTGCATCGGCAAAAAACATCACTCCTCTCTCTATACTGCCACCCTGAGCTTACATGCTTCACAGGCTTTCTGTCATTCCTCACTGTATTCCATTGTTCTTTAGTCACTCTAGTTGAAATATAGTTTTTTTCTTTTGTTGTTGTTTTTGCCCTTTCTTCTTGGTAGGACAAATGTTAGATACCTCTAGTCAGCCATCTTACTGATGTCACTGCTATTTGCAGTTTTTTAAAAGAACTAATTTTAATAGTTTATCACGGAGGCTATTGGAGATACTATGTTAGTCGCAGTCAAGAATATATTGTTTGCAAAGAAAGCTTGATTTACTTCTAATTCATTTTATTATTATTTTAAAAAACTTTTGTTGAATTGGCTAGCATCTTCTGTACAATGCTAAATGGAAGCAGTGAGAATTTGCATTTGTTTCTAGTTTTGTTTCTGCATAAAATCCAACTGATATTTTATCATGAGTTATGGTGTTTGCTCTGGGTTTCTGTTAGCTGTCATTTACCAGTCTATGAAAAGTCCTTTCATTTTCAGCTTGCTGAGTGTATTTTTAATCATAAATATTCAATTTTACTATTTTTGCATCATTTGAAAAGATCACATTTTTAATATGAAAATATGGAGAATTATTACAATTGATTTTTGATGTTGAAACATATTTGTGTTCTTTGGAGAAGTCCTACTTGGTCATTATGTATTCATGACATACTGTGAGAGATAATTTGTTGGGTTTTTTTTAAGGATATTTGCTTATTTGTATCTAATGAGATTGATCTCTAATTACATTGTCTTGTACTAGCTTTCTAAAATTCTGGTATCAAGCTCATAGTAGCCAATTAATGAGTTGGGTGTTTTTCAGCCTTTATTTAATCTCTTATTTTAACTTGGATAAGAAAGAAATCAATTCTTTCCTGACTTCTTGTATGTGTGAGTTTAAGTGTGTACACATAAACTTTTGAATATTGCTTCAATTTCTTTAATAATTTTTAACTTATTTTATTAATATGTTTCTTCCTTAGTTAATTTTATTAATTCATATTAATATAAAAAATGACTATTTCACTTACTTTTAAAAATGTAATGGCAATGTGTGTTTTTTCACTTAGTCTTATAGAAATGCAATCCCCTTTGTATCTCTGGTTCTTTGCACTTTGCCTATTTTCCAAGTACCATGGAAAGCATTCATCTACTCTGCTGTTTCTCTGAGTCCTTACTGCAACTCTTAGGTAAAGATTATCATCCTTGTTTCTCAGACGGGGGAAAGTAGGTAAGGACATGTTTATTGACCCCATCAAGTTCTCTTAGCTGGTAAGAACTGGGGTGAGAATTCACATTCACATTCAAGTCACTCTTTTCTATCTGGTCTTCTCCTGGCCCTCTTGTAGAGTAGCAGAGGTTTCTTACTGGTTCCATACTTTTGACAGTGACTTCTCCCTCTTTATTTACTTTTTTGTCCTTCATGGTTCTCCTTCATTTTGACTTGAGTGCAAATAAATTATTAACATTTGAATGTTAATAATTGTGCACAATTCACTCAATGCCTACTACATCTCATCATGAACATGTTATTGGACTTGCCTGAAGTTAAATAAAGGGATCTGGGTTCATTCAGGCACTTAGAGAATCTGATATGCATTCATTTATTTTGCATAGCACTGATGATCTCACCTCTGACCAAAGGACTCATTGTAAACAAGGGGAATATGCAAGGGGATGCTGCTATCTTATGCATTCAAATGAAGACATTCAATGCCAGCTCTTGTAGGAATCTTTAGACCTTGATGAGATTCTATTTACATTAATGGAGCTATGAAATTCAAATGTTTAGGTCAGTACAGGGGGAGTTGGAAGTGTAATGATATGGATTAAGAAAAGAAACATTTAGTCTGATCAGGTAAATCTCTTAATGAGCTCTCCTAGACAGTGAAATTAGGAGAGAAAAATTAGTCTGGGCTGGACAAATAGGAGTCCTCAGAGATGGGGAACTAGGACCTTGTACTTAATTCAAGGTTATATGAGGCATCAAAACTTCCTGTGTTAACCTTCTTTGTTGCTGAAATCATTGCAATGTACTATTGTTTATAATTCTCTCTTTACACAAGTAAAACTGTCTAGTTTATAAAAATACTCGGAATTGCTGAGTGCCTACTCTGTGCTGGGTACTTTGGCATATGACTTAATTTTCATAATCATGACTTCTTACATTAAAATTAAACCTAGTTGTGATTAATACTCTGTTTTAATTGCTTGTTGAATTGTTTATCTTTCTAACTGGACTCTATGTTCCTCAAGGCAAAAACAGAACCTTTCTTACTCATCACTGCATATCTGGTAATTGGAAGAACAAGGAAATATATGAGGCACTTGAGTACTATTAAAATGTGTGAATGAATACATGGCCTGACTAGATCCAGCTCCCAGTTTCATTTTTAGGACCCATTCTCTGGTCTTCTGTAGCCTTCGGTATTGTATACCCAATATCGCATTCATCTCTGAGCTCCATTAGGTCTTTATTTTGTTCCCTTGTGTATTCCAATGCCTAGAACAAGATTTGACTCAATATTTCTTGGACTTATGGTTGAATATTTTTTCTTTCTACTCTATCATTTCACTAAAGGTAGAGGAGCACTTTTGTTTTTATTTCTAGTTCTTAGTCCATGCCTGTCACATAAAAGTACATGTCTATGTTTCTCAGGAAGTAGACAGAGCTTAGAGATGTTGGAGAGAGGTTCTAGCTTCCAACAGGCACCAGAACTAGAAGGTTCCAACATCCAGTAGGTACCAGAATTGGATGGGACTTTAACTCTTCATTCTTCCCAAGTTCTCATCCAGTTTTTGGAGACCCAACTAGGACAAGTTACATTTACAATAAGCCACTTTCCTTACTTGTGTTTGTTTTCTGACTCATTCTAGATTTTTACTTAAATGTTACTTGAAATATTGTGCTATTTCAAGGGTCTACATTATTCAATCTGAGATTTATGTGAACCATTATATTATCCTACAAGGAAACAGCTTATAGATGCTGTATAATGCTTAAAACAAATCTCAGTGTCCTCTAACTCCAGTTCACATTGCCAATCACATCAGTGGGAAGGTTGCAGCAAAATGACAGGAACGGTTGTCTTTCTCCTGCCATCTCTATCTCTGCATATTAAATCTGAAGTACTGGTGGACACGGTCATTTACCACCAGCAGTAAAGCATACGCACCCAAGGTATCCTGGCAACCCGCAGAGCAATCTAATCATGGCAGGCATTAAAGAGTTTCTCACTTCCCTTAGACATTAGGGAAAGGCACGACTTGTATCTTTTATGGCCATTCAAAGGTGAATTTTGAATATTAAAAAAATAAAAATGAAAAGATCTGCCTCAAATTTAATCTTTCAGGAAAGTGTGTATTTCTCTTACATTTGAATAACTGTGACAGCGCCAGAAACACATTCGTTCTAAATTTTGCAGGTGGCCATCACAGAATAGCCTCTGGGTACACATTTAGAAGAGCAATAATGACACAAGAAAGGGTAGTACAGATTGCATTTTAACCAATAACAGAAGAAAGGCTTCATATACATACAGATCACTCACAAGCACTGACTTCAGTTTTGAATGTGACCCCTATGTGGCTGACAGGGGTATTTGTTTAAAAAAACAAGTGGTGGTGAGGGGGGATGGCAGGGAAAGACTGTCTTTATCTTTACCCTTTTCCCATCTTACTGGGCAAAGTTACAAATGATTTTTATGTGACCCTTTTGTGCACAGCAACTTTGAGCTAAGGCATTAAAACATTGCTGGGGGTTCTCTTCTTAAAAAGCGCTGCTTGCTTATGAAGCCTCTTTCTTGTTTCTCACCTATCAATGAAACAGCTGTGCTAGGACATATAGAACGAGGAAGTGTTGTGGGGTAAATTGTGCTCCTCCAAAATTCATATACTGAAGTCCTACTCCCCCCCCCACCTGAGAATGTGACCTATTATGGAGATAACATCTTTACAGAGGTAATCAAGTCAAATGTAGTCATTAGAGTAGAACTTAACCTATATGACCACTGTCCTTATGAGGGGGGATGTGGACACAGACATGTACAGAGGGAAGATGGTGTGACAACACTGGGAGAAGATGGCCATCCACACGGCAAAGAGAGAGGCCTGGCACACATACTTTCCTCACCGTCCTCAGAAGGGAGGCGTCCACACATGGATCTCAGACTTCCAGCCTCCAGAACTGTGAGAAAATACATTTCTGTTGTTTAAGCCAGGCAGTCTAGGGGACTTTGTTGTGGTAGCCTTGGCAAACAATCTAGGGAGTCATCTCCGAAGTTACTCCCTCCCATCTCATTTAATGAAAGCTTTTAAAGATTAATCACAAGCATCACCTCCTTACTCCCTTGACCCATCCATGCTCAGTTTGGTTGTTTTCTTTGGCAGAGTTGGCACTACCTTGTCAGATATATTGGTTCTGTGTCACCCTGCAACAACTTACCTCGAAGCTTAGCAGAAAATAGCAAACAGAAATTATCCCACACAGTTTCTAAGGATCAGGAGTCCAGAAGTGGCTCAGCCTGATGGTCCTGGTCCAAGGTCTCTCTGGAGGCTGCAACTCAGCTATCTTTTGGTGCTGCAGTCTCTGAAGATTGAATGGGGCTGAAGGACCCACCTCCAAGCACACTCACCTGGCTGCAGCCCAGAGGCTTCGGTTTTTCCCTTGTGCATCCCTGTGGGGCTGCTCACAACATGGCCATTCTCAGAGGCAGGTGGCCCAGGGGAGTTCAGGCAAGCCAGGGAAGCTGCAGAAGCTGCAGGTTGTGTCTTTCATAACCTGGGACATACCGTCACTTCCACCATACTCGATTGTGGGAAGGGCTATGGTTTTGGATGCCAGGAGGCAGGAATCCTTTGGACACTCTTGGAGGTTGTCTGCAACACTGAGCAAAACACATTCTCTTGAGAAGTAGCTCTATCTTACACACAATTTATAACATTGATTCTGATCTTAGTAAAACGTCTCCAACTACAGCCTTAGTTATCGCCATTTTGCCTTCCATTTCTGAGCCTCTCAGTTTTGGGCCTGCCTTGATCTCGTCTATTTCCTTGGAACCACTGCATCTCTGGAGTTTGGCAGGTGACAAAGGAGAGTCCTTTCCTTCGGATAAAATCCCACCGTGAACCGGTCAAGTCCTCACTCGTGTATTTTGGGCACGCTCTGTGTGAGACAAGCACCCAAGTCTCTTCCCTCAGGTCCCTCCCCACTGAAGTCCTGACTTACAACTAGGCCACTTCAGTCCACAGGGCAGATGTTGTTTTCTAGGCTCGGGGAGCCCAGAGGAAGGTGCATGAACTTGACAGGCAAACCTTGCTGCACAGCCATTCTTTGACTGACTTCAACTGATGCTGGTCTATTGACCTAAGTCTTCTTTTCTCAGTCTGTTGGGAAATGCTAAGGATTGTTGAACTAAAACTTCTAAATATTTACTCCCTCATGCTTTGAGATAGTGGCAGAGGTGACATTAGTGTCTGGAAAATGACTGGAGAATTTACCACTGAATCTGGAGTTTGGGAGCTACGTGTGAGAATCAGGGTTACCTACTGCTTCACAAAGTTTATTCCACTCATCTTGAGAAGACTGTAGAAACATTTATAAAAAGACTCTAAGTGGTGCTGGCAGGTGGGTCTCTTTCATTTTAGAGAGCAGAACCTGTCATTTGCTGTCTGTAACCGCCTGACTCTGGCTTGTGTAATAAAGCCTCCCCGTGTCATGATTACCTTTTTGACAACAAGATGGATATTTCAAAGATGCACTTCTGCATTCAATCAACTTTGAACAACACATTAAAATCAGTCATTTGTGTGGGGCTGCTTTCTTCTGCTAGTGGCTAATTAGTCAAGATGAACGTACAAATGGGAGCTGCCTCCTCCTAGCTCATTGCTGGCGGCAACTTTATCATGGAAAGGGCAATTATTGTCAGCAAAAAAAATAAATCTCGGATGCCACTAGGGATTTAAATGAATAGGAGGACTGGAGTAATCAGGTCTTCCACGGGAGCCGTCATGGATGGAAGTAAAGCACATCTTCTCAAACAGAGCTTGCCAACCTGCCTCTGAAAGGGCCAGAAGGCACGTGTGCAGGCCCACAACTTCTACGCGAGCGTCTCAGGTGCATCCCAAGCTGTGCTTTGATTTAAAGTGAAGGCAACCTTGGGGACAGATTATCCTGGAATAATACTGAGTTTGACTTGGTTAAGTCTACTTTCAAGAGAACCAGTGAGTACAGGAGAGGAAGACAAGCAATGGACTCGGAAAACAGGTTTCAGCATGACCTCTAACCTGAGCTATCTCCTAAAAGGCAATCAGTTTTACCTGTTGAGAGTAACAAGGGAGACAATGTTCAATCAAGCTCTTGTACCCCTGCAACATGCCATCTGGATTATGTCATTCCGAAGATATATATGTTCCAACCATGTTCTTTACCTTCCAGAACATTTTCGAAGATTTTTTTGAACTCTAGAAATGAACAAGAATTACAGATTAAGGGAAAACATTCAAAGCAATCTTTCCAGTGAGATAATCTCCCTTTCTCTGTTTTGTCCCTCAGTGCTTATTGTCCACTGCTGAGAGCCCTGTCATTTCACAAGACCAGAAGCCCCTCTGGTCTGAGAATTCTCTAGGGGCTCAAGTTGGGTTCTAGAATTCTAGGCTGTCTCATAATCCTGTGGTCCAGGACAACCCTCTTTTTGCTCTTTCTCTACTCTCAGAGAGTTTCTCGGAACCGTGTATTTGGGAGACCTTGGTGTGTGGTAATCTTTAGTGATGAGCTGGAAGAGTTAATGATGATAGGACGGAATTCCTCATGGCCTCAAGGGAACAAAGTCAAAGGAGTTAAGCAACAATATGTGACAGTCGAAATGGGCTAAGCTTGAATCTCCCAACTCTATTGCTGATTTGTTTTTACTACATTGGGTCATCGTCTCCAGGAAAACCTACAGACAGCACTGCTGGGGCCAAATAAAGCAACCTGGATGAGACATGCTTGTAATTTTTCCCTTGGAGCAGAAATATGTTCATAATAAAGTGTTGTGAGAGGGGCAAGGGGGACGGGGGGAGAAGGAGGGGCTGTAGAGAGCTCATAGGGTAGGTAGACAGAATGCTGCCTTTGGTGACTCCATCTGGAAGAAAAGAAAACTGCCCTGGGATTCAGAGTTCTGTTTATGCGAATCGTGTGATTTGAGCAAATACGTAACTCTTTGTGCTTACTTTCCTCAGATCAAAATGGGAATAATATACAATTTTCAGGATGGCAGTACGTTGGGCCTCACAGAAATAAGGCACACAGTAAATAGTAGCTTTTCTCTGTGCATTGCATCCACAAATCTCTAAGGAGGTTTTCTCTCTCATTTATTCGTTCTGCCTATATTGGCCCATGTTAATGCCAGTATTTGTTGAACTTTTTCCCTTTCACATTTGAAACGCATATCTCACTTTCTACTTAATTTTCTAAAACCTTCTAGGTAAAAAACATTGTCCAGACACCACTCCCCGTTTCTAGTGAGGACGCTGGTGCTTAGGTAACTGCTGCTGCTGCTTTAAATCGGGTATTATTAAATGTCAAGCTCAGCGCATGTAATTGCTTTTTATTTTGAGTTAGGGGGCTGCTCACCTACTGAACATTTTGTAAAGTCAGCATTAGCTGCAAAGACACATTTTCATATGACAAAGAGTTGAGCAAAGAGAAAACATCTTAAGCAAGGTAAAGCAAATAGCACATAACTCGCTTCAATTAGCACAGTTCGAATGCACAATATGACTTATTTTTAGTAACAAAGGGTAAGCTGCGGGTATTCCACCACCAGTTTTTCGTTATCTATATCTTTGGGGATAATTACTCAACTTTTTAGAGTCAACTTGCATTCACTGAATGCACATTCTGTGTGTGAAGCCCTGTCACTGGTGTTTTCACATTTTCTTAATGTTTCTCAGCAGCCCATGAGAGAGATGTTTTTACTTTCAAATAGCTCCTATATACTTTTTATACAGATTCACCCTTGTTAATATTTTACCATATTTATTTTCTTTCTACCTCTATCTACCTTCCTACCTATCAGTTTTTTGAAACTCATCTGAGGTTGAATTGCTTATATCATCTCATTTACCCCTTAATACTTCGATGTGTAATTACTAAGAACAAGGACATTTTCTAACATAACCACAATATAGTTATCAAATTCAGGAAATCTAACATTGACATAATATTATTATAAAAATTACAGCTTCTATATTTCAGTTTCCCAGTTGTTCCAAAATGTATTTTATAGCCATTTTGCTGTTGGTCCAGGATCCTGTTCTGGTGCACACTTGCATTTTGTTGCCATGTCTCTTTAGACCCCTGGCATCTGGAGAAGACTATTTTTGTTTTTAATATCAATAACTTTTTTTTTTTGAGTTGGAGTCGCACTCCATTGCCCAGGCTGGAGTGCAGTGGCACACTCACGGGCTCCCCAGCATCAGTCGGCTGGGTTTTGGTGATCCTTCCACTTCAGCCTTCCAAATCATTAACATTTTTAAAGAATACAGACCAGCCACTTTCTAGGGTATCCTCTCACGTTAGGTTTATCTGATGTTTCAGATAATGTAGGTTTGGGTAAAATTATTTCCTAAGTGACATTGTATCCTCCTGGGTGCATTATATCAGGAGGCACATGAATTTGAGTTGTTCCAATATTGATGATGTTAACTCTGATCCCATTTCTTGACTCTAAATTCACTATTGTTTTAAATTAATTATTAATTGACAAAATATTTTGAGACCGTGTAAACATCCTGTTCCCCATTGAACTTTTACCCACTCATTTCGCTTTAATTTTGATTAGTGCTTTTTGTGTAAGTCAATTATTAGTACCATGATGGTCTAAATATGTTGATTTCATTTCCTTTTATAGTATGTGGCAATTTATTATAAAGATGTATTGACTGTTTATAGTAGTTTTGTGAATTGAGAATTACTATGTCCATTTTCAACAAATAAACGAATGGTCACACTATGTCGTGGTATCTCCTGATGGACTACTGAAAAGTCAGCCTGGCTTACTGCACTTACTCAGCTTCACACACTGACTATTTGACTGTTCACTCCTTGAGCATGGGGCCCTTGTCTTATTCACTACTGTATGCCTGAGACCAAACACCAACAGGTATATAACAGATTTCTGTTGCCCAAACTAATCACTGAGTCAACACTGATTTGAAGTATACCATCTTTCCTTGAACCCAGCCCTGTAGAAGACATTTGAATAGCTTAAGCACAGCAAATGCACAAAGGTTCAATTCCAGCTCTCTGGAAGCCCTTCCCTCAAAGTAAGCTAGGGTTCTTGTCCAATCCCAGTCCTGACATGGGCTCCCTACCACTGCCATGTGTTATCTGCTCTAGTTATGTGGGGAGTCTGTGAGTTCAGTTCATTGGGAATGTTCTTCTACTTGTTGAAGGAAAAGGTTTTCTGCTTTTGCTGTTTACAGTAAAGTCATCTAGAAGTGAAAACAATGCATCTTTATTGCTGGAGGCAGAAGAAAGTTTTGAGAGCCAGGGCAAGAGGGACGAGAATGAAAAAAGAGAAGGTCAAGAGAAGATCATTTTCTAAATCAAGGAGCATTCATTCAATACATGAGGCATCAGAACTGGGGCCATGGCCTTTGTGTTTGATGCTGAGAGGGAGAGGCCTTTGAGAGGTTGTCTCAAGTCAGAACCACACGGTGAGGCCAAACACCATGAGAGCAGTCCCCAATTTACACTAGAAACGTATCATTTCCAGGTGTTGAAAATCTCACTGGCTTTATAAGTGGTGATGATGAGCTAATTGCTTCCTTTTGCCTGCAAGAGGAAACTAGGGGGGAAAAGAGAGAATGAGAAGGAAAAGAGAATATTATGTCTCTATTTTGACCTTGAGTTTCTAATACCAAGTAGAAGAAAAAGATTTTTATATCTTTACATGGCAAAATAGAGACTATAAAGACATAATATTGCCTTCTCCCTCTTCTCATTCTCTCCCCCCACCCCCAGTTTTCTCCTTCAGTTTCGTCTCAACCGGAGTTCACTTGGCTGTTCCCCATAGTCCAGAGCTCCTGGGCTAGGGCTCTCTCCTCTCGGCAGTAGGCAGTTTTCCCTAAATGGTCATCAGAACAGGGGTAAATTGCAGGTAGATCATGCCACATTTTACTTTCCTGCCCTTTATTCTTTACAGTACCATCATACAATGCTAGATGTGTTGGGAATATAAGTTCACTGGAGAGCAGAGGTTGAGTAGTGAGAATTACAGCATAAAAGAAAAAAAAAATGGTTGAACTGCTTCTTTTTATGAATCTCCCCAAGGTCATGGGGAAACAGCAAAAATTTAAATCTTTAAAGTGTTCTTTCATGGTGTTAAAGAAAATATTATTCACAATACTCATTAAGGATGGTAAGCAGGCTAGGCTCTGTGACTCAGCCTGTAATCCCAGCACTTTGGGAGGCCAAGGCGAGTGGGTTGCCTGAGCCCGCGGGTTCGAAACCAGCCCGGGCAACTTAGCGAGACCTCGTCTCTACAATAAAATCAAAATTAGCCAGGTATGGTAGCGTGCGCCTAGAGTTCCAGCTACTTGGAAGGCTGAGGCAGAAGGATTGCTGGAGCCCAGCAGGTCAAGGCTGCAGTGACTGGGAGTGTGTCACTACACCCCAGCCTGGGTGATGAAGTGCGACTCCAACTCAAAAAAAAAAAGATCTTAAGCAGACTTTATTCAGGAGGTCATGGTGTAGGTATAGGGACAACTGCAGTGGGGTCTTGCAGTGGGAGAGAGAGATTGGGTTCTCCTCTGATAATAGCACAGGTAAGCAGGGGTTCATGGTCTAGGAGAAGGGTGGAGACTATGAGTGAAAACGACCATGTGAAAACATCAGATGTAAGGGAGATTCTTACTAGACCTACTCAACAGAATTCCTGCTGAAGACAAACCAGAGAGATAAAATGCTGAGGGTGGTTAGATACCAAGAATGGGGGATTATTGCTGAACTGACTTAGGAGAATTCTTGCTCAAACTGTATTCCACGAGGTCA
Source organism: Tarsius wallacei (assembly GCA_963574415.1). Classification (NCBI taxonomy): domain Eukaryota; kingdom Metazoa; phylum Chordata; class Mammalia; order Primates; family Tarsiidae; genus Tarsius; species Tarsius wallacei. The sequence goes on along the minus strand of CAUYQG010204244.1, from coordinate 4,588 downwards.
GATAAGGAAGGCTAAGGCTGGACCTAGTCTGAAAGGACTCAGAGAAATCTGATCAAGTTTTGGTCAAAGAGATACTTTATCAACAGCATCTTAATTTCAATCCTCTCTACCCCATTTCAGGTTCATATTCCTGCTAGAGACCACTTTCTTCTTTAAGCTCTGTGTTGTATAGGGGATATTCTAATCTAAGGATAAAGTCTCTCACCTCCAGACCATTCGTGAGACCAAGTAATCATTTGTATATTTATATAAATTTATTCAGGATTGCACTGTTCAATACTATAGCCACTAGCTTCATATGACTATTAAAATTAATTAAATTTATATAAAATTGAAAATTTAGCTCCTCGGTTGATGAATAGTTGATGTGACTAGTGACTACTAGCCCACTGACAAGGCAGACAAAATATTTTCATTATTACAAAAGTCTATGGAACAACTCTGGTCTAGAGCTAAAGTAGGCAAATTATAGCCAGTAGACCAAATCTGGGCCATCACCTGTTTTGTCAATAAAGTTTTACTGGAACACAGCCATGCATATTCATTTATGTATTGTTGCCTATGGTGTTACATCATCAGAGGGGAGTAGTTGCAATAGAAACCACACAGCCTGCAAGGCCTGAAACATTTTATTAGGCTTTTTATGCAAAAATCTTTTGAACCCTGATTGACATGAATACTCTAGGTTCATGTTGATACTTCAAAATTGGGCATTTTTTTTGTTCCTTGACTTTATGAGGTACATATTGGGCTCCCCAGCCTTCCAACTCATCTGATAGCTAGTTTTTGAATAAAAGACAGACACACACACACAGACACACACATCCTTCGCCTAAGGACAACTATATATACATTCTGAGTGGAACAATTATATCATTTCACTAAATACAACATTTGCAAATATATAACCTCTTATATTTGCCTGATTTTAGACAGTGTCCTGAGCCTAGTAGAACAGAACAAATGGACTCATTAGAGGAATTCTTAGGTACCCATACATCGCTACAAAGATTGCCAAGGCTTGGTCTTTTGTGTGTGTGTGTGTCAGGGTGTCCCTCTGTTGCCCAGGCTGGAGTGCAGTGGCGTGATTATGGCTCACCACAGCCTCGACCTCCTGAGCTCAAGTGGTCTTCTGCCTCAGCCTCTCTAGTAGCTGGGACTACAGGCATAAGCCACTACACTTGGCCTGGTTTGGTCTTTTTATTATTTTATTTTCAGTCCAGTTTCTGTGAAATTCTGATGATGTTCTTCTGTGCAAAAGGATGAGTAAAGACATATTGCTCTCAAATGCAAGTGGTGCCTTGGTTTTAATTGGTCTGTGGTTTCTTCTCCAATTGTAATTTTTATGCAAACAAAAAGGGGGGATCTTGGTGAAATATGTGTGAGCTAAATAGGTTTCCTTAGAACAGGATTTCTCAGCACTTTTACCATGCAAATGTGAAAGCGGAATTTCTGAAAGAGAATTCCTTCCTCTACTGCTCTATTTTTCAATCTCTCTTCCTTTGTCCTCCCTCCCTCCCTCCGCCTTTCCCTTCCTCCCTCCCTCTCTATTTTTTCTAAAGTATCTATTGAAATCAATATTCTCAGCATCACAAACTAAGAACAGCTGATATAGACATCTGAAATAAAATCACAGTAACAATGATGAATGGCATTTAGCATGGTAGCTTATAATACCTTATTTTACTGTATCTTTCTGATATGTTTCAACACACAAATACCATTGGGTTGCAAATGCCTACAGTATTCAGTAGATTAATTAGCATGGTGTGCAGGTTTGTAGCAATAGGGTATACCATACAGCCTAGGTATGTGTAAGTACACTCTGTGATGTTCACACCATGATGAAATCACCTAACAATGCGTTTCTCAGAGCATGTCTTAGTAGTTGCATGACTCATAATTATATTTGAATGAGGGGAAATGATGAATCAACCTCACCCAGCAACTATAGAAATTTCAATGCTGCTACACTCAATTTAAAAATGTTAAGAGAACATGAGGTTTGCCAAGCAAATGCCTTAGAATTTAAACATTGAGTTGAATGATGGGAAGTGGTGGCAATGACGGGGGAAGATGGTGGCTGGAATGGAAGACTAAATCTATATCCATTTTAAACAGGAACAACATCTGAATCAAGGCAGGGAGAAGTCTTGTGAGGCTTGTTTTTTTTCCTGATGAAGTTTTATCTATGGAAATATTTTTAGAGTCAAGAATATCATGGAGATTGATATGGAGTTAACATTATGTTGCAAAGGAAAATAATTAAATTCTGAATCTTGAGCCAAAATTATTTTTCTTTCTACTTATTTTGCCAATGCTTAGTGCAGCTATCATTATGCTGTGTATGCCTGGATGGGATGTGGTCCTGTTTTGGTCCTGGCCACTGTCTGGGGAGTGATGGGAGGCTTGGAGGACCATGCTGTCAAAGGTAGTATAGTGTGATTGCTCCTCAGCTGTGCCCAGGTTGAGGTTTGAGAGGTTTCCTCTCCTCTCCTGCCCCAAACCTCCAAGCTTTTTTGACTCACAAGATATAATATTTTCCTTGAACGCAAGATCTAGTGTGAGAATGAGAGCAGTTTGTTTTCTTTCGACTGCACTGCAAGAGCATGTGAGCTTCATTTGGAAGTGCCAGGCAGGACTACTTTCTCTTGTTAAGTATTTCTTGAAGGTTTGTGTCTATAAATGTTGTCCTCTGGGGACTAGCATATGGCTTTCTTTGGGAATCAGACTTTCATGAGAAGCAGAACTTTGCAAAAAGGAATTGTGATGCTGAGGATTTGGCCTGCATTGGCTGAGATGACAAGAGAGTGAGATAAGATCAGGTGATTCAAGCATGATGTACTTGCTGGAAACATATAAGGGCAAAGCAAGAACAGAAAAGAAAAGACACACCCCAGGAAGGAATAGTCCCTTCTTCCTTTCTAAACAAAAGTTAGTAAGGGTGTGGGGTATGATTTTATTATCCTCTTAACATTGACATTTAATTTAGTGAATGAATGCCTGAAAACCCTATGGAGACATTTTTGTAATTTTACTGTGGCAACTATGCTAATATTTTATTTTAAAAATAGTTCACCAACAGTGAATGATAGACCCAGTGAAGTTATATTAACAACAGCAGCATTAATGGAGCACTTGACCTTTGTTAGATAACATACATATAATCACTTATAATCCCAAAGCCTAATCAGCAGGGTTGATTTTGAAGAGGATCAGAATATGTTACCCCAGAATATGCTACCTCAGAATATGCTACTTTAGCATGAGGATTGTTTTGAGCTGAAGGCAATTAAGAAGCAGAAAACACCCTCCCTCTATCTGCCTAAAAGCAGTACATAAACTCTTTTGGTAAAGGTCTTCCCCTCCTCCTACCCTATACCAGGAGGAGGAAAAAACAACCATTATTACTGGGGAGAGAGGGTTAGGATGGAAATGAGTCTGTATAAACAAGACTTACTAAAATAACCCTTACATTCTATTAGTTTTTCCTATTCATAAGCCTTCCCATAGTTTATCAACCCCAAAAGTGCAAGCCCTTTGTTCTTGTCTTATAACTTTTCCACAATTTATCACTCTTTGTTGAAATGGTATATAAATCCACCAAATTTAACTGCTTCTTTGGAATTTTCACTTCTTTTCTGTGAAGGCTTTTGTGCACATAAAAATTAAAACATTAACTTCAAATAAAAGTTGTTTACTTACTCTCCTGTCTTTTGTCAGTGTAATTTATAAGCCCTAGTCATGGAACCTATGAGGGTAGAGACTTTTTCTGCCTTACAATGTCATTGCTTTATAGGTGAGAAAACTGGAGTTTCTTTCTTACCCAGGGATGAAGCCAAGTTGCCAACCCGAGGTGGTAGGACTCCAAAACCTGTACTCATTCACGTTGTCCTGTTTCCAATAATATCATCTGTGAGATCTGTGATGCCAGGACAACATTTGTGGACACAGTAGAGCTGTAGCACAGAGCTCATGTTGTTTAGGAAAATCTTTGAACACTGCATTGAAGAAATCATTCTATTTTCTCTCAATATGATATAATAGAATTGGGAGACAGTTATTTTCCCACCTATGTGTGTCACAGTTGTGGGCTTGGGGTTAGGCTGACCTAGGTTAGAATCCAAGCTTTCAACACCCAATGGGTTTTTGTGTTTAGATTAATAGCTTAACTCTTTAAACCTGTTTCCTCATGCAAAACAAGGGATATAATGGTTTTTACCTCATAGGATTGGTGAAATAATTTAAACAGACATCTTATAGGGCATCTTATTCATTACAAGAGCTAATGCTGTCTCCCTCGTTCTCTTTTTGCTTTGGCTGCTAGGAACCTCAGAGGCAATTGGTGGTTCATCTATATCAGGCCAAAATGTGCTTTATTTCTGACACATATTATTTCCTTCTTCTCTTAGATTTCTCGTGGCATTTTTTCCTGGCTCTGAGTTTTTATTTATTATTTCATGAATTACTTGCATAGATTTCTGCTGGAAGTTTATAAAAGAATAAGAAAATAAGAAGAAATTTCATGAATTATTTGCTTTTGATGTGATGGGAGCTTGGAATTATTTTATCTTTGTAACTCAGAAAG
>CAUYQG010204243.1:0-18543 GCA_963574415.1 Tarsius wallacei | reverse complement strand
CCACCCAGACTGGAGTGCAGTGGCCGCTCCCGGCCACCGCAGCCTCGACCTACTGGGCTTCAGCGATCCTTCCGCGTCAGCCTTCCAAGTAGCTGGAAGTACAGGCGCGTGCTACCACGCCCGGCTGATTTTTTTTTTTTTTAATTGTAGAGATGAGGTCTCGCCAAGTTGCCCAGGCAGGTCTTGAACCCGCGGGCTCAGGCAATCCACTCACCTCAGCCTCCCAAGGCGCGGGATTACAGACTGAGCCACCGAGCCTGGCTTACTTAGTTCCTTTTTATGACTGAATTAATATTCCATTGTATGCATATACCACAGTTTGTTTATCCATTCATTTGATGATGGACATTTGGATTTGTTCCCACCTTCTGGCTGCTCTGAACAATGCTGCGGTAAACTTTTGTGTACAAGTATTGGAGATCTTTTTGGGTATATACCTAGGAGTAGAATTGCTGGGTCATGTGGTAATTTTCTGTTTAATTTTTTAAAACATGATCTTTTATCTGATAAGTTTATTGAAGTTATGTTAAATCAAATAATTTTTAATTTGATGGTTTAACTTGAAAGCCCCAGATAGCATATAGTTTGCAGGTAATGATAGATTTTTACGCCTTTCCTTTCAATATTTTAGCCTTTTTTGGTAATGTGATGTCTTACATTCTTGTTTTATTTCTAGCTGTTTCTGGGAGTGTTTCTAATATTTTACCATTGTGTGTGCTATTTTTTGTAAGTTTCTGGTAGATCCTTTTATTATTATATTAATATATTAATATATATTATATATTGTTAGATTTCTCTGTCTCTAGTTTGCTAAGAATTTTTATCAGGAATAAATGCTTAATCTGTTTAGGCTGCTAATATAGAATACCATAGACTGGGTGGCTTATAAACAACCAAAATGTATTTCTCACAGTTCTAGAGACTGAGAAGTCCCAGATAAAGGCACTAGCTGATTTGGAGTCTGATGAGGGTCTATTTCCTAGTTTTTATTTTTTTATTTTTTGAGTTGGAGTCTCACTCTGTCGCCCAGGCTGGAGTGCAGTGACACGCTCACAGCCACCGCTGCCTAGACCTACTGGGCTCAGGCGATCCTTCCACCTCAGCCTTCCAAGTAACTGGAACTACAGGCGTGCACCACCATGCCTGGCTAACTTTTTGATTTATTGTAGAGACGAGGTCTCACCAAGTTGTCCAGGCTGGTCTCGAACCCCTGGGCTCAGGCAGTCCTCTCGCCTCTGCCTCCCAAAGTTCTGGGATTACAGGCTTGAGCTGCCGTGCCCAGTGGTTTCCCAGTTTTTAGATGGCCATCTTCTTAGGAGGAGAGAGCTCCCTGGGTTTCTTTTATGAGAGCACTGATCCTACTCATGAGGAATCCATTCTTATGACCTAATCACCTTCCAGAAGCCCCAACTCAAAATTAGGGATTAAACTTCAACATTTGAATTTTGGGGGGTATAGGACATAAACATTGTCTATAGCAGTGCTAAATATTTCTCTTTAAGAATTGATTGAGATATGGCTTCTTTAACCTGTTAAACTTTAACAGCATTGGGCTTGCACACTACTATTTGCCCTCCTTGCTTCTTAGTTACTTTGGTGGATTTTTCTTCCCAACCAGACTGTTGCAGAGGAACTTTCTGGACATATGGATAACTTAATGTGTTTTGTGTATCTGCGAGCAATCTGAAAACCTCCGTTTGTTCTGGAAAATCTATAGTGCTGGGTTCTGCAATGGGGTAGAGCTGTACATGTTAGACTGTAGTCCAATGTAGTTATTGTCTTTGGTCCTCTCATTCCCTTCTTTTTTCCTATAAAGTAAACAATTTAAAATCTTGTTCTTCAGAGTCAAGAAACACTCCTTTACATGTTTATAAATATATTTCATAATTGGTTTCGTGGCTCCTCCTACTTTATTTCTGATTTTTTTTTTTTTTGAGTTGGAGTCTCACTCTGTCACCCAGACTGGAGTGCAGTGGCCGTTCCTGGCCACCGCAGCCTCGACCTGCTGGGCTCCGGCGATCCTTCCGCCTCAGCTTTCCAAGTAGCTGGAACTACAGGCGTGCGCTGCCATGCCCGGCTAATTTTTGATTTATTGTAGAGATGAGGTCTCGCCAAGTTGCCCAGGCGGGTCTCGAACCCACGGGCTCAGGCAATCCACTCACCTCAGCCTCCTCCCAAGGCGTGGGATTACAGGCTGAGCCACTGAGCCCAGCTATTTCTGATTTTTTTAAAACTACAGATTGCTTTGAATTTTCAGCAAAGTGGCAAATTATCCCTGTTCATAGGGTGCTTATTACCATGGTAACCAGGAGACAAATGGTTCTTGAAGTGAGGTAGGATTCTGGTCCATTGCTTTCAGAAGGAGCTAAAACAATTCACTATAAAAGCTTCAGATGGGGATGCTGGGGGGGGTGGGGTGCGAAGAATACAATCTTAATACCTTTTTTGTAGGCTTGACAGCATGACCTGCTCAGGGTGTGTCTGACCACCCTCACATACACAGGTACAGGTGAGGTAGTTTGTAGAGGAAGTAAAATCTCTTGAGTTGAGGTTCTCTGTCACATTACAGAAACGTGACAAGTCCTGGTACTCTTCTACCTGCTGAGATCAAGCAGCTTACTGTTGAGGCTCTCTGCTCCTTTCCATCCACATTGAAGACAGCAGGAAAAAGAAGATCCGGGCTAGAGGATTAAATGAGGCAAAAGCAAAAAGTGCTTTGAGTCTTGGGTCAGGTTGCTTTGGTTAGGGCCACAGGCAAGCTTTGGTCTAAATACATTGTGTTTGATTTTGAAATGCTTTTTCTTTTCTTTTATTTTTATTTTTATTTTTATTTTGAGTTGGAGTCTCACTCCGTGGCCCAGACTGGAGTGCAGTGGCACGCTCCTGGCCACCGTAGCCTCGACCAGCTGGGCTCCAGCGATCCTTCCTTCCGGCAGAAGGATCGCCGGAACTACAGGCGCGTGCTACCATGCCCGGCTAATTTTTTGATTTACTGTAGAGATGAGGTCTAGCCAAGTTGCCCAGGCGGATCTTGAACCCACGGGCTCAGGCAGTCCACTCACCTCAGCCTCCCAAAGTGCGGGATTACAGGCTGAGCCACTGAGCCCAACTAGTGCTTTTTCTTAAGATTTGCTATGGGACAGGTTTGTAGGGGACCTGAATCTTAGATATTTTCCTAAGCGTTTGTGTTTGAAGCTAAGTGTGGGGGAGCAGGTTTGATGGGGAGAGAAAAAGAATAGATGAGCGTTCAAGATTGCTGCCCAAAATATCCTGATTTCACAGAGTATTGAAAATAGAACTAAATTTCCCAGTGGCTAGTAATAGAAGGCTCTCTAATCTTTTAGCTTATGAATAAATTAAATAGTTTAGGAAAATCAAAGCATAATTCATTTGAGACTAGCCAAACAATTTCTTCTTTACGGATTGTGGTGATCAAAAGGGGTGTTAAATTTTATTTTTTTAATTCAATTTAAAAAATAGGGACAGGGTCTTGCTGTGGTGACCAGGCTGATCTCAAATTCCTGGCCTCAGGCAGTCCTCCCACCTTGGTCACCCAAAGTGCTGGGATTATAGGCATGAGCATGTAATAATAATAATAATAATAATAATGCATGTAATAATAATTTTATTACTATCAGCAGAAGGGGAGGATTTGATTCAGAATAGAAAACTCCAAATAATTCAAGCTTTGGGGACCTTTCATGTTAATGAGAACAAAATGATTGGTTTAAGTTTACCATCTAAAACAATGGTATAATTCTCCAAGTATTTTAGTGTCTATAACATTATTTGGGGCCCGTTAGATACAGCAGTGAACAAAACTAAGTCTGTCCTCTTAGAACTGATGCCCTTGCAGAGAGCAATGAACCAACACGGACACCTATCAGAAGGGAGGGGAAAGTGCTGCAGACAATCTAAAGCAAGGATAATGAGGGAGAGGGAATGTGGGGAACAGCACTCGTGGGAACAGTGAAGGGGTGTCTCTGAGAAGGTGACCTGGGAGCTGGAACCTGGAAGATGCGGAAGAGTGTCACAGGTGACTATCTGGAGGAAGAAGCAGAGGGAATGGCACCATGTGAAGGCTCTGAGTGGGATTGCGTTTTGGATATTCAGGAAAAGCAAGAAGGTTCCTGTTATTGGAGCAGAGTAATCAAAGGAGAGACACAGAACGTGAGAAGCACAGGGGATATGGTAGAAGATGGGGTACAGGAACTTCCCTCCCTGTTTTCTTGTAGGGTCGCTCTGGCTGCTGAATTTGAGAGTAGATATGGAAGCAGAGTGCACGTGAGAAGTGGTGGTGACTTGAATGCAAGGTAGGAGCAGTGGACCAGGCGTATTGTAGTTGGATTGTGAATATATTTTGAAGGTCGAGCTAATGGGATTGCTTATGTGGCTTGTGAGAGAAAAAAGGAGTCAAGGATGACTCAAGGTTTGGGGGAAAATGTTGCTGTTTACTAAAATAGGAAAGACTTTGGAGGGTGGGGGTGGAATGTTCACAGGGAATCGAGATTTTTACTTTGGACTTGTTGAGTAAAAGGTGCTTACTTGACATCCAAGTGGAGATTTTGAATAGGCAGAACATTTGCCTCCCCTTATTCTTGGGAGAGATGTTCGAAGGCCCCAGCAGATGCCTGAAACTTTGGATAGTACTGAGCCCTATACATGCTGTGCACAGGTTTCTTTTTCCTTCTTCACAATTTTATAGACAGAAGTTCATTCTTACCATAGGTCTTAGCAACCTCATTACATGATTTTCTTTCCTGATTAAATTGAGAACTTGTACCTTTTCACAAGAAGGAAACACTTGACAGCTTCTCTTTGGCATATCCAGGCTGGCAGCATCGCTATTGTGCTTTGGGGTGGTTGATCTGATCACCATGACAACTACTGAGTGATGTACGTGGAGCAGAGACCATGTGACACTGTGAACAAAAAGATGATTCTCATCCTGGGTGGGACGGGACAGGAGATTTCATCACTGTGCTTGATTCAGAACTTATGACTTGTTTATTTCTGGAGTTTTCATGTACTATTTTGGGACCATGGTTGACCTTGTGTAATCGAATCCATGGATGGGGGTGTTGGGGAGGGACTACTGTGTAAAAACCTGGAGTCCTGGAGAGAGGTTTGGGCTGGCCACTTGGTGAAGCATGTAGGTAATTACAGCCATTAGACTTAGTTGGGGGATCAGTTCCCAAAATCAGGTGACCTGGAACATTGCAGCAACTCACAGAATATTTTAAAAATTACTAGGAAAACAGTATGCTGGGATGTGTGCGTGATGGCTGTTTTTTTATTTTTTTATTTTTATTTATTTTATTTTATTTATTTATTTTTTTGAGTTGGCGTCTCTGTCGCCCAGACTGGAGTGCAGTGGCCGCTCCCAGCCACTGCAGCCTCGACCCTCGGGCTCCGGCGATCCTTCCGCCTCAGCCTTCCAAGTAGCTGGAGCTACAGGCGCGTGCTACCACTCCTGGCTAATTTTTTTTTTTTTTTTTTTTTTTAATTGTAGAGATGAGGTCTCACCGAGTTGCCCAGGCGGGTCTCGAACCCGCGGGATTAGGCAATCCACTCACCTCAGCCTCCCAAAGCACGGGATTACAGGCTGAGCCACAGAGCCTGGCTGTTCCCCATTATTTAAATCAGTTCTATTATAGCAGAACTGGTTGTACTTAGGCAGAAGTTTCTGGAGGGCAGAGTAGAGGATCTGCCCTGGAAGCGAGAGCATCAGAGAGGCCCGGGAAAGGGCTGACGGAGATTTGTGCAACGTGTCTTTTAAAAAGTAGTTTATTTCTAGAATTCATGCATCTTTTGAATTCTTTTTTCATGTATTATTCCTATCTTAAAATTGTTTAAAATTCTTTACTTCTAGGAATCACGTTTGCTGCAAGAGTGAATGGGTGAGTAGACCCCTCTCCTTAGGCCGTAGATACTACTTAACTTTGAGATGATTCTGCAAGTTAGGGAGAATTGGGTCGCAGTGGATGAGAAGAAGAACATACTCCTAAGTCAGCACGCAGAAAGATGTAGAGCAGTCTAGGGAACTAGTTCAGGCTCCGAAGAAAATGAGCACCTAGGAAGGTAAAAATCCATTCAGTTATGTCGGTTGAAGAAAGTGTGTACTAGATGGATTGGATAATCTTCAAGGGTGTTTAACTAGGATTTGTGTTTCCTGACACTTGAATCACTCCCTTTCTAAAGGCTTACCTTTCTATTCATTAGTATTTTGGAGAGTCACTGCCATTTTCTTTGTTTCTGAGATTTGCAGGAATTGGATATAAATGTGATAATGCAATAGGATATTAAATATTAAAATATCAAGCCAGACTCGGTGGCTCAGCCTGTAATCCTGCGCTTTGGCAGGCTGAGGTGAGTGGATTGCCTGAGCCCACGGGTTCGAGACCTGCCTGGGCAACTTGGCGAGACCTCATCTCTACAAAAAATTAGCTGGGCGTGGTAGCGTGCGCCTGTAGTTCCAGCTACTTGGAAGGCGGAGGCGGAAGGATCGCCAGAGCCCAGCAGGTCGAGGCTGCGGTGGCCGGGAGCGGCCACTGCACTCCAGTCTGGATGACAGAGTGAGACTCCAACTCAAAAAAATAAAAATAAAATATCTGTAGGCCTATTTTTTCAAAAGTGCATTTTGTACTTGAAGTCCTTTTTTAAGGCCAAAGAGAAAAGTTCGCAGTAATTTTATTTTTCTGATTAAATGTACCGAGTATATTTAAGATTTCTACCTAGCCTCTTTGAGCCTTCCTAGTTCTATGCTAGGAAAATGATGTTTTCTTTCCCTCAGGGCTACCCTTCTTTTTTAATGTTAAGTTCAAAGACTGTTGTTGTTTCTACTGCTTTACTTAACTTGTTTTTTGTGCCTCCCCCCTCCTTCCCTATCTTCATCTTTCCTAAGGAGGGCCTGCGGAAGGCATTTATGTGTAGTTTTAGATTTGTGTGTTTCTGTAATGCAAGAGATGTAGAGCTAAGTGGCATCAGATGGTCATGATATCACTTTCTCTTTCACCCACACTTAGTTTAGCATTGTAAGTTTGGGAAATGCTGTACACTTACTTGCTCACAAAGAGTGACTTAAAAACAATCTACTGTGTTTTTTTAAACCTGATTCCTGGATGTTCTTTTCCTTTTAAGTTTTTTGGGTCTCCATCAAGGTTCTAAAATCTGTTTCAAATCTATTTGAGTGTTTCAGGAATGGAGTGAGCACACACCAGGGATCGGATTCAGTTCCCCAAATGCCTTGTTTTTTGTGCCATTTTGTTTTCTGTGTTTTTTCCTAATGTTCTTATTTCTGAATTTGTCATATAAATGGGCACTCATACTTGTATCTTTTTATTGGTTTTATTTATTCTAAAACAACTTATTTTGTGATCTATGTGACTGTAAAATAACTTTCTGAAATCATATGCCTAGATATGTCATTGTATGTACACATACTCACTCTGCTCCCCTTTTTCTGCATAGCCCTTGACCTTTTCTACACTGTGTACCTTATTAATCTGTCTCCCAACTAGAATGTGAGCTCGATGAGGATGGAGATTTTGTACTTTGTTCACTTCTGTATCCCTAGTCTCTGAAAGAGCGCTTGGTACATTATAGATGCTCAATAGGCATTGAGTTGAGTGAGTAGATGAGAGATCTGTTTGATAATTTAGCTCCCTAACTGTCAACTTTGAATAGGAGAAATGATTTGCCTGAACACTCAAATTCAAGTCTGATCAATTGTTTTATATTTGTGACGTGAAATGGAAGAAAAGTCACTAAGTTTAGGGATTAGGCTTCTAAGACCCTGGTCTCTTTAGGTCCTACAGGATAGTTTGTTTGAGCATAACTCTGATGTTGCATTCTACTGGCCTGAGATTACCTCCTTTTTTTTTTTTTTTTTTTTTTGAGTTGGAGTCTCACTCTGTCACCCAGACTGGAGTGCAGTGGCTGCTCTTGGCCACTACAGCCTCGACCTGCTGGGCTCTGGCGATCCTTCCGCCTCAGCCTTCCAAGTAGCTGGAACTACAGGTGCGTGCTACCACACCTGGCTAATTTTTTTTTATTTATTGTAGAGATGAGGTCTTGCCAAGTTGCCCAGGTAGGTCTCGAACTCACAGGCTCAGGCAATCCACTCACCTCAGCCTGCCAAAGTGTGGGATTACAGGCTGAGCCACTGAACCCGGCTTACCTCCTTTGAAGTTGTACATCTTGGTGCTGTAAATGTATTAATAACTTTTCCTGTGTTACTCTTGTCTTCTCCTGCACTGAATAGTTTCTGATCTAGAGTAGTAGTTTGTAAATTTGAGCTATGAACTCCATCCGAAGGAAGACATTTATGAAAGTCCTTCAATAAGATAAAATTTTCTAATTTTTTATTTTACATTATAATGTAGTTAAATGTTTGCAGCCATAAAGATCAAATAAATAGATAATACATATAGCACTTCAGTTTTATTTTGATATTACTTTGACTAAAGGTTGAAAAACTAAATTGATGCATGCTGCATAAATGCTTTGCTAATTCTTGTGTTTGTTGTTTTTTAAAGGTATCGTGATAAGTCATCCTCACTACTTTTCTCCATTTGAACTGCTGCTGGAACCTTTGTTCACACGTTGCTGGCTTTCATTTTTGCCTTCATTAAATCAGGGTTTCTGGCATTTTGGAGCATATCTGTAAGTGGTCATTATTTTCCTTATAAGTTCAGGAGCTGCAGAACGTCTTAGTTGCTTATCCTTGGGTGTTTAACATTTTCCTCACCTATATGTTTCACTCCTAGGAGCAATAATTATAGTGAATATTACTCTTTTTTAAAGTGTTGTTACATAAAATACTGAATGAACTGATTTCTAGAGGATCTGCCTAAGTGTGAATCTCGGTCTAGGGCTGTCACTTGATCATTAAGAGCCCAGGGAATGCAGTTTGCCTTCTGTTTTGCTTCCAGGTGATGCTTGCTTACTTGTTGATCACTGTAGAAGTCTTTTTTGATAAAAAACTGTTTCTGAGATTGCCTTTGACTTTGCGTAATACGTGGTGTCAATGAGTATTAGTATGGACATATTGTCTAGGGTTTTTGTGGGGAGAACCTGATGTACCTTGTATTTATTTAAATTTGTTATAACTTCAAATGTGGTGGGTTTTGAACTTTCAGTCATTTTACATAATGGCTACTTCTGTGGCGACTGTGATCTCTTTCTGAGCTTTTACCTCTTTTTCTGCACAGTGGTTGCAGGTTGTGAGGTATGAAAATGTTAAGGGGGTATGAGGTGCAGTTTGTGGTGACATGAGAACCACTCGGGGATAACCACTGGGGAGGAAGAGGGGCCAGCTGGTACAGTGGCCCCAAGATGCAAATGAGTTTAGGAACAGGAAGAGGGCCAGCTGAGATGTCTGTGAAAATACTTGTAAATGTAAAGCATTCCTTCCAGCTCAGGTGCCCATATGTTTGGGGAAGACGTGTGTGTTTTTTCTCTTTCCAGTGGGCTATGGTCAGCTACAAGGTAACCTTGCCCAGGGAGTAGGATCCTGCTTTGAAGGTGGAAAGGAAAAGGTTGGACTCGCAAATCACAAATTCCAACCGTTTGTTCTGAGTGTTGGAATGATGACTATTATTTTTTGTCATAATAGTCGTTTTCTAAAAGATTGGCAAAAGGAAAGAGAGGAATTGGCTTATTCCCAGAAATTTGAGGCAAGGGAGTTTTGTATCATTTTCTTACTCTTACCACATTCCCCTTCACTTTGACCCTCTTAGCTTTGCTGCCTGGTATGCAGTAGTTCTGCCATCCAGCACCCCAGCCCTGAAATCTCATCTTGGATATCAGATTCTCCTTTGTGGTTTGGTTTGTTAATAATTGAAGTACCTAGGGGTTCTGGGTGTGAACTGTGCATACTTTAGAATTAATTTAGAGCCAGGGAAGTTTGAGTTTTCTATTGTAGTAATTAATAAAATATCGTGACTTTAAAAATATATAAAACTGTTACACAGAAGTAATTGAAACATAGTAGGACATAGTTTGTGTTTTTATAGCAGAAACCTTAAAGATAGAAGTATTTTTAGGCTTCTTAGTGTCCTCTTCCTTTTAGTTTGGGTGTGTAGGAGACTGTTTGTCAGAAATTCTGTTAGTGCTGATGCTAGTTTGGCTTTTTAAAAAGATCTGTATAAACATGACCCTAGACAGCTGTGTTTAATATAGTAAAGAATCATGGGGAGACTTTGCAGTGTTTCTTGTTGGGACTTCTTGTCTGTGTGTTTTAGTGTTTAAAGGATATGGTTTGGTTCTTTGAAAATAAGAGGGAGGTCGCCTAACTCATAGTTGAATGCCTGCATTTCTGGATTGTTCTGTCCTGGAGGTTATTAGCAACATGAAAGTTGTTTTTACTCTAGTTAAACTGACAATATTAAGTTAAATAACTTTATTGTAGAAGTGTTTATTTCCACATGGCTGGTGAGTAGGCTTTTCTTTAAAACCCGATATTGTATGGGAATGTCTTAGATAACTAGGGTCCTGGAAAAAAGCTGCTCCTCAAGCCAAACTCTTTGCTGCACAGAAAAGTAACCAAGATTAAGAGCGACTGTGGCACCTCCTCCACCCCTCATCTTTGAGAAGGCTGGGCGCTAGGTCAGGTGGAGTGACTTCATTACATTGCATCAGCTTCCTGGACTGCTCCAGTATTGATTAGTCAGACTCCTGTAATGTTCTACAAGAGAGTCTTGCTGATTGGCTGGTTTGAGTCCTCAGGGTTGACATTGACTCACTCTGATGAATGCTTGCCATGCACAAGGCACTGTGTTGCATACTCTGTGAAGGATACAGAGAAGAATAAGATTCCCCTTACCTTGGAGACAGGATAGAACATGCAGCGTGCTCCAGGGGAGGTACGGTTCTGGGAGTTGAGCGGATGCATGTACTAGCCATCCACTCATATTGGTGAGGTGAGGGCGGGGCAGCAGATGAGACCTGGGCAAGGAGGGGCCCAGTTAAATAAGTGGTTTCAGCAGTTCCAGTGGGTAAAGGGTGAAAAGATGTTTACAGGGTAAAGACGAAAGGTCAGATAGACAGATCAGACCACTGTAAACATGAACAGCATAATGGAGGAAGTAAGTAAGGCTCTTCATCAGAAGCCCCAAGACTTCCTCCAGATCCCGTCAAAATCACTTATGGGTGCACTTTGGCATTTCTGGGGACAGAGGACATATACCATCAGGTAGGTTTGTGGTAGAGCAGTTTTCTCCTTGTGAAAGGTACGGTGGGATTTGAGGAATGGGATTTGTGAAATGGTCCCCAGAGAGGGTTGCAGACTTGGTTTTCCACCAGAAGTTAGGTTGATGCATTGCAGCGGATTGAGTGACAGCGAAAGGCAGGCGTTCCCAGGCAATGGAGTTCCTTAGCATTGTTTTCTTCCATCCTTGGAGACCAAGTGGAGGAAGATGTAGGAGCCTGGAGTGCAGTTTGGGGTAGTTTCTGGTGTTTGCTTTCACCGCAGAGTGCCTCTTATGCAAAAAGTGTTCTGTGCTTGATCCTGTGGTGGGGCGGGATTGGGGATGGGGATCTAGAAGAATATCAGACCAGGGACCTTGCCCTGAAGGAGTTGATGTCATGAAATGCTTTCCCTTGGCTTTTTGTTCAGCTGGGATATGTGTATGTTCAGGTATCCTCAACCATTTTCTTGGCAAAGAGAAACATTTCTGCTAAAATGGACTTGAAGTGACTTTGATCTATGACTCATATTTCCCTTTAGAGGATAAAGAGCCATTAGGGTTAGAAGGTTTAGAGAATACAATCATAAATATGTTGTACTTGTAGTTAGGGACCTCAATACAACTGATGTGGTGCCTTCAGGCAACTCACTTGACTCCTGTGACTGTTTTATGTGTGTGTGCATATACACACACATACATGGCTTTGTTGAAGATACTATAGAGCTCATTTTTCTAAATGACCTGGCATTATTCTAAGATGAACTGTCCTTTGTGTATTTTATCACTTAAAAATACTTTTTACAGCTGGGCTTGGTGGCTCAGCCTGTAATCCCGCACTTTGGAAGGCTGAGGTGAGTGGATTGCCTGAGCCCACGGGTTTGAGACCTGCCTGGGCAACTTGGTGAGACCTCATCTCTACAATAAATCAAAAATCAGCCGGGCGTGGTAGCATGCGCCTGTAATTCCAGCTACTCAGAAGGCTGAGGCGGAAGGATTGCCGGAGCCCAACAGGTCGAGGCTGCGGTGGCCGGGAGCAGCCACTGCACTCCAGGCTGGGCAACAGAGTAAGACTCCCAGCTCAAAAAAAAAAAAAAACTTTTTACACTTTAATCAGTCAGTTTCCAGTTTGTGAAATGGGAATAATGATTGTATCTATCTCATAGAGTTGTCCTGAAGATATTAATACACATACATACATATATAAGGAAGCTCTGTACAACAGTATATAGCTACATGGTAAGTGTTCAAAAAATTGTAATGGCTACATCATTATTAATTATAATTTAAGGCCTGGTACGCTGAGGCAGGAGAGTTGCTTGAGCTCAGAAGTTTGAGAACAGCATGAGCAACATATCAAGACCTCATCGTTACAAAAAAATAAAAAAAAATTATCCTGATGTGATGGCATGTGCCTGTAGTCACAGCTACTCAGGAGACTGAGACGGGAGGAACCCCTGAGCCCAGGAGGTTGAGGCTGTGATGAGTTGTGATAGTGCCACTGCCCTTCAACCCGGGTGCCAGTTTGAAACCCTGACTCCAAAAAATATTAATAATAATACTTAAAAATGAGTAGTGTTGCCATTTCCCCCTCTTCCATCAGTGAATGTGGGAGGTGACTATTCTTGTTATAAAATAATTTACAGTGAGATTTTTAAATGTCAGAATTTCCTGTGCATTTATTTAAATGTTTAATTTTCATATATCTTTCTTTAAAGCTGTGAAAGTTAAGTGCACTTACACAAGGAAAATTCAGGTACTAACTAGACTGCTTATTTAGGCTAGAGAATGAGGGATTGAAAGTCATGTGTTTAATTAAGAAATGGAAGCCGGGCTCGGTGGCTCAGTCTGTAATCCTGCGCCTTGGGAGGCTGAGGTGAGTGGATTGCCTGAGCCCGCGGGTTCGAGACCCACCTGGGCAACTTGGTGAGACTTCATCTCTACAGTAAATCCAAAAAATTAGCCGGGCGTGGTAGCGCATGCCTGTAGTTCCAGCTACTTGGAAGGCTGAGGCGGAAGGATTGCTGGATCCCAGCAGGTCAAGGGTGGGATGGCCGGGAGCGTGCTACTGCACTCCAGTCTGGGCGACAGAGTGAGACTCTGACTCAAAAAAAAAAAAAAAAAAAAAAATGAATTGATTGGTTTTGGCCACTGTTGACTTTCACTTTCAGGTCTTTTTTTATTGTTACACCTCCCATATGTTTGTCGCCTTTTCTTTTTATATTTTTAAAGTTGCTTTCTGACGAATTTCCTGTTCGGTTTTCAGTAATGGGTGTGGAGTAGGCAAGAGAGTAGACAAACTTATGTTGGTGCCCATCGTCTGAACCAGGAAGGAGCCACTGCCACGGGCAGCTGGGGGCTTAGTGGGGAGCTTCAGATGCCCATCATCCCAAGCAGAAAGGAGCCACTGCCTCCTTCAGCCCAGACTTGGTAGGGAGGGCTTTGGAGTAACTACTGCAGAGCTGCCCTGCCCAGGAAGCCATGAGGTCTGCTTTCCTGCTCCTGACTGGGGGTGGGCAGCCCCACACGGTGCTTGCGAACACGTCGAGGCTCCTGCATCAGTGTTTTCCAAATGCTGCCACTTATTTCTCCTTTTCTTTTTTTTTGAGTTGAAGTCTCACTCTGTCACCCAGACTGGAGTGCAGTGGCACGCTCCTGGCCACTGCAGCCTTGACCTACTGCGCTCTGGAGATCTTCCACCTCAGCCTTCCAAGTAGCTGGAACTACAGGCGTGTGCTACCACGCCGGCTAACTTTTTGATTTATTGTAGGGATGAGGTGTCGCCAGGTTGCCCAGGCAGGTCTCGAACCCACGGGCTCAGGCAATCCACTCACCTCAACCTCCCAAAGCACGGGATTATAGACTAAGCCTCCGAGCCCAGCTATGTCTCCTTTTCAAAAAACAATAATTGCAGGAAAATGGAGCTGCACATGGAGAGAGTAGTGATAGGCCCCCACATAGCTGCCGTGCAGCTTCTGTGGCCCATCCTGTGGCGTCCTGTTGGCGCTGTACTCCCAGCCACTTCTTCCCTCTCATATTATCATCAAGGAAATCTCAGACATCATGTCATTTAATCGGAACATATTTCAGTATGCATCTTAAGACATGAGGATTTATAAATGCATACACACATTTTGAGAACTTTCCAGAAATGTTTTAAAAAATGCACATACAAAAATATAAATACACACACATGTATATTAATTTTTTGTGGTTGATCTGTCAGACTCAGGATCCATAGGTAGTAATTTGGTTGATTGGGCTCTTAAGTGTCTTTTAATATATAGACTCTCCCATCTCTCTCTCTCTTGTTATCAGTTGGAATTTGTTTGAAGAAACGAGGCTTTTTTGTTGTTTCCTGCTATCTAGATTTTGCTGTTTCGTGTCCCTCAGGTGTTGTTTAATATATTTCTCTGTCTTCCACATGACCAGTCTTTTGAATTGATGAGTTCTTTTTAAATGTTTTTTTTTTTTTTTTTTGAGTTGGAGTCTCACTCTGTTGCCCAGGCTGGAGTGCAATGGCAAGCTCACAGTCACCACAGCCTCAACCTGCTGGGCTCAGGTGATCCTTCCGCCTCAGCCTTCCAAGTAACCGGAACTACAGGCGTACACTAATTTTTTGATTTATTGTAGAGACGAGGTCTCACCAAGTTGCCCAGGCTGGTCTCAAACCCCTGGGCTCAGGTAATCCTCTCGCCTTGGCCTCCCCAAATTCTGGGATTATAGCCTTGAGCCATGGCGCCCAGCCTTAAAGTGTATTTTTAACCCATTGGGGGGAGGCATGTTTGTGTTTGGTTGTGTTTCAGTTTTGTGATGTTAGCAGCTAGATGATCAATGCCTAGATTATTAATTTAGTAAAAATTGTAAAATGGTGATGTCTACTTCTATCATCCCTCCAGTTTATTTTTAATTGAAACCCATCAGTATATAAAATTTAAGCTAAATTTAATGGCATTAAATGTATTTTCATTTGAGTATTCTCTCTCTATTGTAGCAGTGATTTTTGTTTGCTTCTGGGAAACAAAATGTCTGGGGAAAAAAAACCCTGTTACCTTGTAAGTATTTCACTGAAAGCAAGTAGCTGAGGGTTGTGTACTAGAAAGTAGTCTCAGGCCAGATGATTTGACCAGCTCCGTGAAGTTCATGAGAGTACCTGAGGTGGGGGGTTTCTAGCGGGGATTTTCTTCAGCAAATCTAAAAGTGACCAGTTATTTAATGTTTTCCCCTCATGCATTCTTATTGCCTTTCGTCTTCATTTATTTCAGATCTTGTTCAGGATCAGTGCTCTTGAGGTGAGCAAAGTCTCTTAGTACCCAGAGCTAATAAGTATGGTTGAATTGATGCTTCGATATATTTGCAGTTGAGTAAACCTGGTGTGCATGTTTCTTTGGGGGAATTTTCTGAGTTTGCTTTTGAAATGCACTTGGACCTTTGATGTGTGAATGGACACATAGATGACAAATCAAAGCGATAGACTGGGAGATAATATTTGTGTCTCAACAGTTTGCCAGATGGGTCTTCAGGTCATTTGTAAGTAACTCTTTGGGAAACAGTGGCATGCCAGTCTAGCAAATAGCAGTTTTGTTTTCTGGCACTTCATCTCGCCACTGGTGCCTTCTTGGGTGCAGCACAAAGCTAGAGTGATCTGATGGAGGCACTTTGTGCAGTAGAGTTGGACATTTCATTCTTGCTCTGTTTTCCAGATTAAAGCTGTCTCATCTAAAATACATAGTTCAGACGGGCTTGGTGGCTCAGCCTGTAATCCCGCGCCTTTGGGAGGCTGAGGTGAGTGGATTGCCTGAGCCTGCGGGTTCGAGACCCACCTGGGCAACTTGGTGAGCCCTCATCTCTACAATAAATCAAAAAAATTAGCTGGGCGTGGTAGCGCACGCCTGTAATTCCAGCTACTTGGAAGGCTGAGGTGGAAGGATTGCTGGAGCCCAGCAGGTCGAGGCTGCAGTGGCCGGGAGCGGCCACTGCACTCCAGTCTGGGCGACAGTGAGACTCCAACTCAAAAAAAAAAAAAAGAAAATACATAATTCATTCAAATCCAACATTTTGTGAGTGAGGCTCTGGGGCAGTAGTGGTAAGCCAGGCAGAGAATGTTCCTGTCCTTGGAAACTTAACGTCTTAGTGAAATTGTCCACAGAGTTCTCCGGGTAAAATTGTGGCTCACCATATAGGCTCCTCTTTTGCCCAATATCTGGATATATTGGACACAAAGAAATGCTTCCTGAGGAAAGTCAGAGCATGCTTGTGTAGAGAGACAAATACAAGCCAGGCTTTAGAGTTTTACCACATAGCATTTTCCTTGTTTGCTATGAATTTGACATGTTGAAAATAGATCATCTTTTCCATAAAACAAGAAACCTGCTAGTAGTTTCTGTCTGTTGTATGTTGTTTTTTCTCTTTTTATCTCAGCCTCTGGAGTGAAGGTTTTGTGCAATAGGTTTGTTTCCTCGGTTTAGATTTTTTTTTGTTTTTGTTTTTGAGTTAGGATCTCACTCTGTTGGACAGGCTGTCGTACAGTGGCGCGATCATGACTCACCACGCTTTGACCTTCTGGGCTCAGGCTGTCCTTCCGCCTCAGCCTCCCAAGTAGCTGGGAGTTACAGGCATTCACCACCATGCCTGGCTAATTTTTAACATTTTTTTGTAGAGACAAGGTCTTTCTATGTTGCCTAGGCTGGTCTCGAACTACTACTGGGCTCAAGCAGTCCTCTCACCTTGGCCTCCTAGGGTGCTGGGATTATAGATATGAGCTTCTGCGCCTCGTCTTCGTTTAGATTTTGAATTAGTAATTCTTCTCTTTTTTGCCCTTCTCCCCATTATTAGTCTTGGTTTGTAGGGTTAAAATTACTCTAATGTTATGTGGTTGATGGTTAACTACTTCAGGTCTTTGGGAAAGTAGCTACGTATAAACATGGTTGCTGCATGTCTCGTATCTTTCAAGGTAATCTCAGTTTCAAGTATTGTATTCCATTGTTTGAGAGACTTAGTTTTCAATTTAGATAATAAATGATCTTTTAAGCCAGAGCTCTTCCATATGTGTCCATGCACCCTGCTGAGCTTAGGGGGTGAGTTGTGACTCTCCTGAAACAATAGTTTCAGGTTTGTGCATAGATGTGTGCTGTTTCTTCAGGCGGGGCCTGCTGGCTTTCATCAGAATTCCAGAGGACTCAGTGACTGCACAGTTAGCGACCACTGTACTCAGTATAAAGGAGATTTTAATTAATAGGAATGATAACATTTCCCCCCTTCCAGACATATCTTGGAGTATGCTAGAAGCCCTTCTCAGCTTTTTATTATTGGAGCTGTGAATTGTTGAATCATTTGAGGCATTCTCATGAGACAATCTGGATTATAGAGAGTTCACAATCAAAATAGCTTTCTTGTTGTTTCTTTTATAAGATCTTAAAACATCAAGCTTTAACCTGTGAGTTCTTACATGTACCTCATTGTTTTGGGTTGAATTTGTCACCTTTCTCAGTTCACATGTCAAATCCCTAATCTCTGGTGCCTTGGAATGTGACAAAATTTGGAGAGCGGGCCCCTTTTTTTTCTTTTTTCTTTTTTCCCTCCCCCTCCTACCCATCTTCCCTCCTCCTCTCCTCCCTGCTGCTGGATCAGGCTCAGGCTCCAGGTGGCATCACACACACATCAGCAGTCTAACGTGCTGTCATCAAGGATCATCACTGCCAGCTGCCTTCCTGCCGGCTGCCTTCCCGCCGGCCTGCCCTACCAGCCACAGCACGGTGAGCGCGTCTCACCTCCCGGGCTCTACCACCACCGCAAGTTTTTTTTATTTTAAAGATGTAGGGTACAATTCAGGATTAGGTATACAAGTGGTCATCGTACAGGTAAAGTTTGGGCCTCCCTTTGGTCCCCAGTCCCCACTTTGCCTGGTTTGCGATCAGGTATGTGGGGGACCAGCCCCCACGGAGAGATTTAGAGTGTCCCTGGAAAGGTGTGGTGGCGTCAGCGATTATTCCTGGGGAACAAAGGGATTAGACTCCTGTCTAATGCAGGAGCCGATACACTGAGGCTAGACTCCCATCTAGTGCAGGAGCCGATTCTGCAGAAGAGATAGATATAGAGAGAAAGAGAAAGAAAGAGAAAGAAAGAGAATGGACCACTATTCAAACGGATTGAGCAGAAGGCTTTATTGAGTGTTCACAGTGGGCTTTTATACCCAAATTTTGCAGTCAGACTTACACGCCCTTCACGTGAACACAAAGCCAGGTGTGTGAGGGGCATCCCCCACCCACCAGATATTCTTTCAGGTATGAGGAAGAAAATCCCATAACAGAGGTTAACCTTAATCCATGACTGCCTATAAACCCTTTTCATCCTAAGC